>JAPDSC010070339.1:13345-76582 GCA_026290005.1 Latrodectus geometricus
CTCTATAATAACTAGACAATAATTATTATGTGTTAAGGAAACAGTAATTTTAAAAAGAAAATTTTCCCGAACGATTTGGCAAACTATTTTAATTTCATCTTACATAAATCATGACAAAATAAATGAAAACCAGATACAAATTAACAAATGATTTTAGTAATTGTTTTGATGTGAAAATGTTGAAAATATCAATTTACGGTTTTTCTTTTTTAATTTAAAATTATTTTAAATAAGAACCATGGAAAATAGATTAGATAGTTTTTACTATCATCTAAAACAGTTTTAAGAATGTTGATGAAATGTTTTGCTTACATGTATTAAAAATTAATTTGGTAAAATTAAGTAGCTCGGCTATTAAAAACAATTATTTTATGAAACTCGTTATAGGTATCATTAAGAAACGAATTGTTAATAATAATTCCGAGGATTAAACTGAAGTCTAATTATTATAAATTCTCATAATAACTAGTGTCTAGTAATTATAGAGTTACAACAGTACTAAATTACAAGTTCAATGATCACTCTACTAAGTGTTACGGAAACAGTAAAATCATTTACCAATCATAATCAATTTTGATTTTACTGTGGAAGTAGTTGAGTTGAAATGATTTTTCGTATGATATGTTTGTTCTATCTTTAGGGCCCAGCATGACTGTAGACAATGCATGCTCTACAACTGCTTCTTGTCTTTGGACAGCTGTCAATGATTTGAAAGCTGGCAGAATTGACGCTGCTGTGGTCAATGGAGCTCAACTGCTTTTTTATCCTCAATTTGGGAAAGTATACGCTTACTGGGGACTTGGTAGTTCCACCGGGAATAGTATACCATTTGACGACTCAAGTAAGTAGAGTATTTGACATATAATGTCAATTTTTATAGCTATTAGAGGTTGTCTATTACAAGGTTGTGTGTTCAATTTCCTATTGACCGTCGGGTTCGCTATAATGGCGACTGAGGCACATAAAATATGTCATGGTCGAAATATCCTCCGTGTTCCCGCCCCAAATGAATACCTTTTGGAGTAGTAAGAGACAGGCCTTGGGTCTTCTTTGGCTTCCTTTCTATAAATTCAAAGACCCAGATGGTGCTGCCATCTATGAGCCAAGTCGTACTTCCACCCTCTTAAGAGGGTGCTCTGTTCAAAACGGAAGGTGCCTCTTTCTGATTTCATTCGTCCCGTCTTACACGGGTGGGCTTGACTCCGCCAAGTGTCAGTAGCAACAACAACAGAAGAAGAAAAGGGAATTCCCCAGTATTTTTTTTTTTTCAAAATGAATTCAAGGTTTAATAATTGCAAACTTTTTAATTTCTAAAATATTTTATTGTTTTTTTTAAATAATTCTAGAATTTTTCTTTTCGTCTCATGTAAATGAGTAAAATGTTTATGAAAAACATGAAGGATGGGAATTTTATATTTGAAATATCAAATACTTGATTTTTGGCATTTAGAATTCATAACTTTTCAACTTTTTGATTCAAACCTTATTTGCTATAGGCATTTTTATTCAAAATTAGTGAACTGAAAAAAATGGGAAATATTGATATTTATTTTGGTTTGGATATTCAATAGAATCTTTTGCAAAATAAGTTTAACAAGTATTTTAAACTGTAATTACCTAAAAAGTAAATTTTATTATTAACTTTATGCACGAAATATTTTTATTTATTCATAATTAAATTTTCAATAAAATTGTGAAAATAATTTCGTTTTTTTTTAAATAAAAGAATTAATTTTTAATGAATTTTGGAAAATTATAATAATTTTCGCATATTATGGAAGTGAAAAATTATATGATTTTGTTTTTGCGACAAATAATATTTAAATTTAATAATATGTTTATTTTTGATAAGGATGTTTTTTAAAACCCCAATAATAATGGTATTAACAAAAGTACAACCTCAGAGATATTCTCCATAAGTGCTATCTTTGATTAGAGCGAACATTATTTATACTGTGTAAAAATAAAGATTCTTTTAAATATAGTCCGAAAATTTCATTATTTCAACAGATTAAAAAATAATAATGTGAATTTCAACAAATAGAGATATTAATTTACATTAACTAATTTATAGAATAATGTATATTAAATGTATTTTTCTTTAATACTAGAATGTTTAAAATTATTTAATCAAATTTGGTCTACATCAAATGATATACAAAACAATAATTGATCCATAATGGTAAGCCAGATATTTAGGAAAATTTTAAAGTATTAGCAATAGAAATTAAGGGATCCCAATAAATGCCAAATTAGCTAAATAGCAGAACGTAAAATGTGAGCTAAAAAAACATGAATAAACTATAAATATTCAAATTAAATTTTAGCTTTCTGAAGCATAAATAAGATTTAATTAATGGCATACCTTGAAATGTTACTTTTAATTTATAGAATATTGAAATAACCTTCATAGAATCCAATTAAAATTTCAACTCGTAAAAAAAAAAAAAAAAAAAAAAAAAAAAAAAAAAAAAAAAAAAGTAATTTTGTAAATACAGGCTTAACAGGATTGAGCACTCGTGGCATTTTTTAATTGCGTATAATTTTACTGTTAGTCCACCACGAAGATAGATTCTCCGAATTTGTTTGTGCTTGTTTGTTGCCATGGAAACAAAATACATTCCATTTTCATTGAGGAGACTAGAGAAAAGCACCATCTTTGGCTCACTGAACACCTTGACTATAAAATGAAGTACTACTCTAAATACCTCCAATTCAAAACATTTTTAATTATCATTTGAAATGGGCAGCTCTTGTTACCATAGCTACCGCTACTAACCAGAATACTAGTGAACTATTTTAGCGGCAAACAGACAATAGCTAATATGCAAGATAAATTGTCTTTAAAAATTAGTCAATTTTATGCACCAATATATTTTTTATTTTTTATAGGTGATGGAATGACAAGAGCAGAAACCGTTTCTTCACTGTTTATACAGAAAGCATCATCTGCAAGACGAGCTTACGTTAAAATTCTTGGATCAAAATTCATTTCAATTGGCTTCAATCCAGGAGGTACATTTTAATCATTAATACCTGCCTTTGATGCACTTTGAAATATTTTGGAATAAAGACAATGCAGTTAGTACAAATAGAGTATTTATAAATATTTAGAGAGGATATTATAATATAATATAACCAAAGAGGGTATACGAAGTCTTAACTAATTATCTGGCTGAGTATTGCCTTTAGAAAGATAAATAGTCAGCCTTTAATTATTATTCATTTAAGGTTTCATTGAAGCCTTAATGGATTAAAAGCTATACTTCTGATAAAAGCTGATTAAAACCGATCACAAACCAATGTACCTTCAAATTTAAACTCAGTTTTTGAAATTTTCTTCTGTAAACTTTTAAATTAACTATTAAAATAAAATTTCTAATTAGAGTTAAATATAGCTTTATTGAACTTATAAGTTACAACTTTTTATAATCCATACGAAATGAAGATGATTATAGAATATAACTTTTAAATGTACAATAGGCACATTTTCATATAATTCTAAATTTACGATATTAAAATCATTGTTTGAAATTAATATTTTAATTTCATACTGATATATTAAAATGTGGTTCGTATTTTAAATTTGCCACATTTTTTTCAAGAATATCTGGGATTGAAAATTTTTTAGATGTACCAATTTCATATTTAGAATAACTGAACATCGGAGTATTTTAAGTGATATCCAATATATTGCAAAATACTTGAGATTTTTAAACTTTTATTATTGGTAATTTTTCCTGTTATCTGTTTTAGATAATAAAAGCTAAACGTGCAGATAGTGGTATAGATATAGTGACACCTTATGACAAAATATCAATCAGCCGATGCAACCCGGACTTTTGTTCAGTTTTTAGAAGTGAGCTAATTGCAATTAATGAGGGGCTTGAGGCTGTACTATCAATGAAGGATTATGGAGAACTTTGGATTTTATCAGATAGCCGTAGCTCACTTCAACATCTTCACAATTGGTTTCTCATCGGTGACCTGACTAGTATCTCAATCTTGAATAAGTTAAAACAGATTTCGCAGCATCACGAGATTCATTTACAGTGGATCCCTTCACACGTAGATATCCTTGGGAACGAGCTTGCAGGCAAACTTGCAAGGGAGGGATGCAATCAACCGATTCCAACTCCATCTACCCTTACCTTTGAGAAGTTGTACTCCCGGAAAAAGGAACAAATTGTTGCGGATTGGAGGGTTCCTCCAACTCACCACTGGTATATGGGTAGGAAGCCGGGAATTGCCCTTGCCCTCGGCTGTGATAGAGGTTCCTTAACTGCTCTAACAAGACTCACCAGTGGGCACATAAAGTGCCTCTCGTTTTTTGAGGGAAAAAACAAGTACGATTCCTGCACAAAGTGTGGTGTTCACAAGGCTTCGCCACGGCACATTTTGGATTGTATGGGCCTCTCTAGGGAAGACCTCTATGAAACTCCCCTTCTTGTGCTGGACTGAGTCAACGGAATTCTAGATCTTGTCTGACTCCGACAGACTTTGGATGATAAGAAAGAAGAAGACAATAAAAAGCTGATGAGAGAGATACTTCTCTTTCAACTGTTAATTAATTATCTGCGATGAAGAATATTTTTAGTTACCTAGTAAAATTATGTCATCTTACAAATACTAATTAAATGATCACTTCAAGTTTTTACCGATTTACACTTATTAATTTATATTGATATTTTTGTTTTTTATGTGAAAAGTCTAAAGCAATTGTTTCCTTTTTTTTTACAAAGTTGCTCGGCCCATGGATGAATAATTTGCATTTCTGAATCCTAGGTTGTCGGTCTTGGGTTCAAATCTTGTTCGGCCATGGACCTTGTCCTTTATTCTGTAACGATGACTGAATGCGGCCCACCCTATAACTGGGTTTGTGGTGGTCTGACGTGGGTAATGCTACTTGCGACTTGTTTTACAGGTGCCCCCAGGTAACGATAAAGGAGTAAAGTTTGTTGGGGTTAATCACTCAGTGTGCACCGTTAGAAAAAAAGAACAAGGTTAATATTTTATGCTTAAAAATGTAAAATACTGGAGGCTTATGAAATATTTGTTAAATTTTAATGGTTTATAAAAATATGAGGAATATGTAAATATACTTTTATGACATTCATTCAACAAATAATTATTTTTATAACACTGTGGAAGTTTCTGCCACAATTTTTTTCCATTTAAATAGTTTTATTAAACATCATCTTCACGAATAATTAATTGTAGGCACTTTCCTTTACCATTTGAAATACCTTTTCCTATAGTTTGAAAAAGGTATTTAACAGAAAGCTGTATTATTTTAGTAGTCTCAGATCAAATACTCACTTTAAATACAATTCAAAACATTTTTCTTTGTTAACTTGTGAAGAGAAGAAAATAGTCAAGCAGGAAAAGTCTTACACTGAAGAGAAGAGTCAAGCATTGGTACCTTAAAGACCATAATTGTAATTGCAACACTCAACATGTTTGTATATTGCCTAACGTTAAATCAACACCTGTCTTAATATTTTTTTCATTGAAAATATTATTTTGATGAAAAAGGTCGAACATTGATACCCTAAGGATCAAGATTATAATTGCTATTGTCAACGCACTTGGTATTACCGAAAGTTAAATCGACATCCGTTTTGATATTTTTTATGCATGAAAGGCACACTTGTAAAAATTCAATGATAAAAGCCACGAGACACTGTAAATCTATCTTATAATTAAAACTGTTAACTTAATTGTATTTTATTCTTTTATAAACTATTAAATAAAAACGCATTAAGCATTTTATAAGTACACTATTTTATCAGCATTCACATTTTTGTCTTATTATTTTATTGAAGTCAACAAAAAAGCATTTTTATTTTGCTTCTTCATTTGAATTACTAATCCAGAATTTTTTCTTCGGATAAATTTAAATTGATATTATTAGTAATAAAAGTTATATTATCAGATATTTCATAAAAATGATAAAAATAACCGATGGATATAGATCAGATAATAATTGCAAAGTATTTTTATAAGAGTGATGTATATATATTCTTGAAAAATATTTTGGAATGATTGAGTTAATAGAAACGTGAAGCAGAAACTGAGAGCAGTGTTTTAAAGGCAAAATCTATCTGAACATTTTGTGGCTATAATTTCTACAATTTTTGGTTAAAAGAAAGAGGTTCACTTTTGAAATAAAAAGTATGGTAATATGATTTTATTTATACCAAAAATCTTAAAATTCTTGTCAGTACAATTTGGTAAATACTTGAAATAGTTTTGAGCCCTATCATTTTAAAAGACTATTGATGATATTAAACGCAATTAACTGACAAAATATAAGGAATAAATTAGAATTCCATTCATCTTATGTGCATCATTCATAATCTTGAGAGCTCTAGGAATTCTAACTATGAAACAATCGCATTTTTTAAGAGAGCAAAAATCTCATCAATTTTTTATCTATTCATTAATATTATTTTTTGAATTATATTTTAAAGTGATATAACAATAAATTTCAATTTATAATAATTACAATTACAAAATGAGATAAATAAACTTTAAACTGTTTTTGCAATTTTTTAATGGTGCATTTAAAACAATGTATTGAAAATTGTTTCTAGAAGTGACTTGTATTGCAATATTCGTCACAACAGCAATTTTTTATGATATTTTTATGAATTTCTTTTTTAAAAAGATAAAAGTGTCTTATTTTGTTTGGTTTCATTTCCATTTTCTTACCAATTTCCTTTTCTTGATTAGTGTTTGACAGCTTTTACAGTCTAATTTATGTGGCTTTCATTTCTGTTCTATCTTTATTTTTATGAAGTTGAAGGAAATTAATGTTATGTTATGTGTATTTTATGGACCATACTGAACCACAAATTACTCTGGTTCCATCCTCTTCCCACTACTGGGGAAAAGAGTCCAGCTCTGGTTGTAATTACATCAATGGTTGAAAATTATATTACGGTTGGCAGTAAAACAGCCAGTTTGAAGTTCAGTCTAAAAAATAAATAGCTGAATCAACTGTTTGAAAGCGCGAATCTTGTTTTAAAAGTTTCGTTTTAGAAAATTAATTTTTCTTGTGCGGAATTATTTGTAAATTTACACTTAAATCGCATGCCAGACTGTAAATTATTCATTCACTGATTTTTTTTTTGTGAAGTTTATTTAACATCTTATTATCATAAATATTAAGCCATATTGGGCATACAAAAGTGAAGTTAAACCAACACTTAAACTAATTAACTAAAGATTATAAAATGAGCACTATTTTACTATTCTGCTGTATTTTAGATTTATATAAAAATTTCTTTTTGTTAAATTCTTGAATTTTGAAGTTTGTAGAATAATATGAAATGAAAAAAAATATTAATGCTTCCAAACTTATCACATGTAATCAAGAATGTAATTTCGAAATTTTACATTAAAACAATTGCTAGTCTCTTAATGTACTATGTATAATGAATTTATTATTAAGTAATGCAATAAATTTTGTTATATTCGGTATTATGTTTCATGCTTCAAAGTTACTACTAAGTCAATTAATCACTAGATCTTATTAATACTTTGAGAATCATTTTTCTGCTAATGTAAGTAATATAACGTTATTTTTATCTCATTAGAATTTAACATAATATTTTTCACACACAGAATTTTTTAAAATATTAACGCTGCTGATTTTTTAAAGTTCTTTGAAGACTGATAGATACTTAGTTAACCATTTATTTTAAAAAAGAAATTTGTAAGTTTTAATTTAATCCACAGTATAAGTTTGTTCAAAAGAATATTATCGATTTTTTTAAAGTTTAAAAAATATATATTTAAATTATTATATAAAAAATAAGCATTTTTAGTGAAACTTCAGTGGGATCAAGAATTCAGTTATGATGCTTCTAAGTCTTTAAACCTTGGGTAGGTAGACTGGTGAAAATGCGCTTTAGGTCCCCTACTTAGCGCGTCTTCAAAATTACCGATGCCATGGCGAAAATTCTACCGATATTTCAAAGTGAAGCTTAATTAGCGACCAATGAAAAGGCTAAAACAAAACAGTAATTAATGAGCATGTGCGAAAAAACGCTTCAAATTCGCGAGTTGGCGAAGTAGGGGACCTAAAGCGCAATGTAACCGGCAGACTTTTCTGGGTCATGAGCTACTTTCAATTTTTTATTTGTGTTGTGATCACCTTTAATGATGATTGGGAGCTAAGACTGTATATTTATGGGTATGTGGATCATAAAAATTAGCATCGGGGATCACTCCAAAGTGATTTTTAATAGTCTACTAGTCAATTATGGTCTTTATGCTCCCAGTTCTAAGCATATGTAAATGAATACTGCAATTAGTTAATCATATAGTTAAACTATTAACTTACATATCAATAAAAATTTTTGCTGCTGACTTATGATACCATTGACATTTTATCACCAATCTTCAATTTATAGCTTTAAAATTGTGAGCATTATTAAATTCATATATTTTTTTCAAATTTTTCATAATTAAATTTATTAAACTTTTTTAAAGTAAAAAAAAAAAAAAAAATCATGAAAGATATTCAAGCTTTTTTTTTTTTATCAAAGTTAATAAAATTCTTTTTAAAACAGTCAAATTATTTTCTAAGTGCAGAGTTTGAGATTCTTGTGCAAAAACATTTTTACTTAATATTTAAGAGATTAGAAATATTTAAGTTCTGCCTTGCCTCTTGTATCATTAAGTAAATTAGGTCACAAAAAAAAATTAAAATTTTGTGTTTTCTTTTAGGTCTGTGTTTAATATTCATCATTATTAAAATGGGAATTTATATATATATATACCAGATTCCCAAAATTTTCTCATTTTTCAGAAAAAAATAAAAAATGCAATCAATGTTAAAAACGCTTATCAAAGTTTCTGAGAAAATTTCTCTAGAAAATTCACTAAATGTATCTATTTTGTTTTTTGTATATGTTTTAACACGATATATTGTAACAGATTTTAAATTAAATTTTTCTTTTCAAAAACTACCATTAACTTTTTATAAGGAACTATTTCTATTTTATGCTTAAATAGAAGGAAAGTTGATCCCGTACTGAATAGTATATTTAAGTCTGATGTTATTTAAAATAATTTTTTTTTGTTATTCAAATCTAGATCTTGTTAATAGATCCAGATTTGAATTAAATATATTTTAGATAAGATTAAAATTTTGTGTTTTCTTCTCAACCTGTGTTTAATACTCATCATTTTAAAAACATGATTTTATTTACCATACTTTTAAAATTTTTTTGCTTTCAGGAAAAGTATATAAGTAATGTTTAAAGATTTTTGAAAATTTTTCCAAAAAATTTACCGAATTTATTAATTTTTTTAAATAGTTTTTATAGCTGTTTTCATATGAATTTAACAAATTTAAAATTAATTTTTTCTAGAATCTGTGTCTAGCCTTTTTATAAAGAACTATTAAAATTATATGTATGAAAAGAAAATTGGGCCCAGTACTGAATAACATAATGTATTTGAATCTGGTGACATTTAAAGCAATGTTCCTTGTAATTAAAATCTAGGTCTTATTAAATAGAAATTAATGTTTATTATTCTTTAATGAAAATTGTAACTTACTGTGAATATGTAAACTGTTTTATATTAGGTCAATTAGTTCCATCTATGACTACTCAGGTAAAGTGTATGAACGAAGTTTTTGATGAAATTGGCTTGAATCCAAATGATGTTGATTTCATTGAGGCTCATGGAACTGGGACATCTGTTGGAGATCCAATTGAACTTAATGCTATTGCAAATGCATTTTCTGTTGACAATAGAACAAAACCTCTTTATGTAGCTACAATAAAAAGTTCTATTGGTCATTCTGAAGCTGCTTCAGGTAACTCATTTCAAATTCAATTTTAAATATTTTGAGAGAAGTCTTATAATTTTAAGATTTATAAATGAAGCATGTGATGGGAAAATTTATTTTAATGAAATACTTGCTCATGCTAAATTAATAATTATTATTAAAAATGGTTTTATAAAATTTTTATCTGTATATTTATTTTAAAAAGAATTTTTGGTACTTGCGTATTATCGCAACCAGGTTGGCGCAATTTATAAGTTTGAGTAAGAAAGTATGAATAGAAAGAAAATGTACATTTATTTACAGATAATTTTTAATACAGTTTTTTTTATATTATTTTGTTTTAAAATATAAAATAGCAATTAATCCCTTCCGGTTTCGAATTTGAGTAAGTTGCAGAATTATTTTTTCGGCAGAAATCTATTGGCTATTGTTTTTAGCACTGATTGAAACCGTCTTCGCCATTAACTTTGTTGCCTATTTGGCTATTTATGCGAATTTTGGCCTGGTTGCGTTAATACGTAAGTACCGAATTTTTTTAAGGTGCTAGCATTTTTTTAAAAATCATTATCTTAAATACAACATAGTTCAAATAACTTTTAATTACAAGTTAGAACTCTTTGTTATGACATTAAATCTTCTTGTGTGAATGCTTATTTCTTATTCATTTACATTCAAAATTTAAGTATTCAATTTCCAGTCTCTTTCACAAGAAATTTAATCATGTTATTACATGATTTATTTTATTACCTCAACTTGAGAGAACTTGATAATCTTCAATTAATCAAAAACTTGAGAATCTTGTCAAATGAAAAGTATTTTCAGGTAAATTAGTAACATTGTTAAAATAATATGATAGTATAAACATTTTAAAGTAAAAATATTAAGTGCATTCACGCAAAGGAAATATTTATTCTAATTTTCATGTGATTCTTTTTGCCCCCTTTTTTAAGTATTTGTTTTTAATTATGTTTTTTTCTGTTTTGAAAAATGATAAGGTATAAATTATAAAACATTCAGAAGTTTCCTATTTTGTATTACCTTTTATTTAAAATATTAAATAGAATTGAACCTAAATAAATTCAGTTGCTTAAATATACATCAACTGAGAGTTTAGACTGATAAAAATACAAAAAAATAATTGTAGAAAAATTGTATTTTGTTAATAAAATGTATTTAATTAAAACTTTAAAATGCTTGATTCTTAAATTAAAGTAAACAGATTTATTTTTATAAATTATACAATAATGAAACTAATTTATAACTTATGTTTTTCATAAAACTAGTTATCACTAAAATGTGACAAAATCTAGTAAAAAGTAATGTTACTTTCAGGGAATAATAATGGTATATGTTTTTGTAGTTATATCTCCACTATGCATCTTTTGAATTTGTTCATTAAAATATGCTCATTTTTTGAAAATTTAATTATTTAGGAAATTAGGTAGTTATAAATTAAAAAATTTTGAAGCTTTTGATATTAATAGGATATTTACATTTGATCTCTTCAGAAAAATAATGAAAAAAAAATTCCTTAGTTTATTTATAAATTTTTTTTCAAAACTGATTTGATTTATCTAGATATTTATTATCTATCTGGTATATCTATAATATTTTAAAATACATTCTAAAATTATATTTTAAATAAGATATATTGTTTTTTAGGTATTTGTAGTATCTTGAAAGCAATTATTTGCTGTGAAACTGGATTAGTACCACCACATGTACACTTAGACAAACCCAATCATTTATGCAAGGCTTTAGAAGAAGGAAAAATGAAAATTGTCACTGAAACAATTCCTCTAACATCTCCTTTTGTACCAGTGAATTCTTTTGGACTTGGTGGTACTGTTGTGCACGTAGTTGTGAAACAGAATTCTAAAACTCTATCTAAAAAGGAAGTGAGAAATGGTTTGCCCAAATTTGTATTATATCCTGGTACTACAGAAAATGCTATAGAATTTGTGTTTGATTATATAAAAAATAATGAAGACTTGTCTGATGAATTTTTTGCTTTGTTGCACAAGTTATCATTTTGTCCTACTCATCTTAAGCCAATAAGGGGGTATGCTTTCTATCAAGAAAAAAGTAATCCATCAATTGCTATAAAGGTAAATAGTAAGTTCTATAATTGTAAAATGCTATTTTAATTTGTATAAATTAGCTTCAGCTTTTGTTTTCTATACATTTAATAAATTACTATTATAAATGTAGATAAAAAATAATGAAATACTAAGGTAAATATCTGAAATGCAAAAGGCGATTAATATGTTTGTGCCCTTTCAAACACATAATTTGGTATTTATCTGAATATTTTGTACTAACTCTGTTTATGGGAAATACATTTATAGGAAATATATTTTGCTATATGTTATCAAATGTAAAAGTTTTGTGTTAAATATTTCAATGAATTTTCCATATTTTTTGCATAAAATTAAAATGTATAATGATTTAAACAGATTGTATTACTTTCATAATGTACCATATAAATAAAAATTTTTATCACAAGCATTTTTATTAAAGCTATATGCTGAAATATACTTTCTGCCTTTAATTCTAAACATGAAGATTTTAATCCAATTAAAAACACTAAGCAATTTCGCTGGTAAACTTACTTTGTTATTTTGACATTTTGTCATGATTTCAAAATTTTATATTTGTAGTGCAAATCGTAGATTTTAAAAGCATGTAGTAATTAGGAAAAATATAGGCAAAATTATATGTGTTTTTCATGAAATGCGTGATTTAAATATCAATACTTATTATTATTACAATTAATAAACAAGTTATCTATTTGCATATTTTTAAAGTTAATTAAAAAATACAACATTTGTTTTAGAAAAATAATTAATTTCTAATTAAAATTAAATGTATAATTTTCGTTAACTTTTATGGAATTTTTGTCTGTATGTGAATCAGATTCAGTTAGTTCAGTGCTAAATTCCATATTTGGACTTACGGATGAATAAAAAGCCTGTATTTTTTTCACAATTTATTGTATTTTGTTGATTGTTATTTTTTTCAAATTTTCTTTATAATATTGTAAGAGTTTCCATTTTATGTGATATCATAGAAATCTACTTGCTCTGATACTTAAAGTTTATTTTCTATATAGTGATTCCAACTACAATCTTTGGAGCTTCCTTCAATCAAACTAAATGCTTAAATTCTGCTATATTATTTCAAATTTAATATTAGAATAATATGAATAATACTATCAAAATCATTAATTCATTTGAAATCTTTTCAAATATTTGTCTTCTTAATTGTCTCATTCTTTGTGATGATAATCTGTTTTCAGTTCAACCAAATACCACCCATCTTCTATTGCTAACATTAACGTAAATAAAACCCTAAACCACCTTGTTGATCTTGCTTTTATTAAATTGCTTCTATAATATTATTCTATAAAATTATAGGATTGTTTCTATAAGGGTAAGTTAAAAACTGAACTAAAATACTTCTAGATCTCCAATGAATGATGAATCGGACCAATATTAATTCTTATTCCTATTAAATTTGGTGAGCTGAATTAGATGTTAAATGATCTTGGTAATTAACAGAAGTTTCACTTTAAGAGAAAAAATTTGCAGTAGCACAGAATTAATTTTAATCTTTAAATAAAATTAATCTCTTATTCAAAAGTTTACTTAAGTTACAATCAAATCAAACTTAATAACTTGTTTTCAGTTGTTTTGTGAAAAAGAAATTGGAAGCTTCCCTTATAAGAATTTCCTGAAATTTTAAAATACCCTTCATTCATATAAACTCTTTGTATATTTAATTAAGACTTATCTCAGCAATTTATGTTTTTATATATTTTAAATATTTATTAAATTAGTTGGAAATCATTATTTAATGCTCATTTCCCATTTTGATTAAAAATATGATATTAGAACTATTAAATAAGTTTATGCTGAAACTACTTCTAGTTAGTAACAATGAGAAAGTCGATTATTACATCTGAAGTTCAAGTTCATGAAACTGTTATATATTATAATTCAAATTATTCTATCTGTAAATTACATTTAAAAAGAGGCTTCAATTATTCACTCTTTTTTTATTCTCAATCTACAATTTCTCTATTATATAATTATTTTGTCTTGCCACATTGATAAGTATGTTCATAATATAGCACTCTAGGTATTTTTTTAATCTGTCATTCAAATTACATTTTTAAGTATATATTAAAGCTGTTTACTATTTTCTTTTAAATATAATATATCTCATTTGTAATAGTCTTGAAACAACTGAAAATTGTTTTATTATGATTTTTGATTAAACATTAATGCTCTCGAACGATTTTTCTTTTAATATTAGAAATAATTAAAATATTAGATAGTGTTTTCATAAAAACAAAATAATGGACATTTGTCTGTGGCATGAAAAAGTTTACTTCTATTTAGTAATAATTTTTAATTTATCATTAAGACTATTACTAAAGTTAAAAAATATATAAAAAAAAAATATTTTTAGAAACTATTAAGCAATGAAAAAATTATTAATTTTATTACTATTGTTTAGTTTTTTGCAGCATTTGGATTTTAACATTTTATTAAATATAATTCAAAATCTCAATAATTTCCTTCAAAATATTGCTTATAATTTATTTAAATTCTTTTAATACTATTATTTAATGCATTGTAGCCAGCCAAGCATAAAAATAAAGAAATTTGGTTTGTGTGCAATGGAGCAGGTAGCCAATGGCGAGGTATGGGATTACAGCTAATGGAAATAGATATTTATGCTCAATCTATGAGAAAATCAGCAACCATTTTAAAGCAGTATGGCGTAGATCTTTTTGAAATGTTAGATCCAAAAAAAGACCATTTAGAAATCGAAGGAAGTGTTGCTCCTGTTTTTAGTGGAATTACTTCTATAGGAGTAAGTTAAAAGTTCCCCAGTTATTATTTTATTGAGATATATCCATATAGTTTTATCTTTAAAGTTTTAAATGATAATAATTTTCCTTATTGTATGAATCTATTTTAATTTAAAGATATGATTTGTTGAAAATATGAGAAATAGATTGTAAATTTAAAAAATAACCTTCTAGCAATTATAAATTCCCCTTTCAACCTTACAAAATTATTTTTTTGTGTATTAAAATTAAGTTTATATAGCAGTGAACAAGATTAAAAAATGCCAAAATTTTATTATTAATTTAGTTACCTATTTAAAATATTTGAGAATTTAGCATATATTGTTTGTTACTTTTTTTTATGTATAAAGGTTAATTAAATTATAGTTTGTATAAATATATTCAATGGATTGCTTAATAAATTTTTTACTAAAAATTACCAATTAATTTTTTTTATCTGAATTCTACTTATTTACATTGAGAAATCTTTTATAGTATCTATTAATGTTACTGAAGCAATATATACTTGTTGAATTATTTTAAGATTAAATTAAGAAGACTTTTTTAAACTGTTAATACACTTTTGAATAATACAATGAAAAATGAATTCTTAAAATATGAAAATATAGTCAGAATTCATTTTATTGATTTTTTAATGTTTTGATTATCTAATAATTGCTTACAACAAAAATATGTTATTTAAATTTGAAATACATAAAAATAGATTTTAATATTTAATATATCTATCCATAAAAATAATTGTTATAGAGTATTAATTTTGCTGTGATACTTTTGGGTGGTCAGTGATATTATAAAGAATATAAGTTTATACTAAAGAAAATTTAAAATCATCAAACACGCTTAAAAAATTATAATTTATTGTCAGGGGATGTTCAAAGCTAGAAAAATAGTGTTTATCCAAAATGTTTAAATAATTTGATTAGAAAATAAATCATCTCATTTATTAAGTTTGAATAATCTCTTTGTAACACAAATAATATTATTCTGATTTTAATGTAGAGAGATAATCTGTATCATTTGAACAATGGAATGTAAATAACTGGTGTTTGCTCAAAAATGTTTATGTGTATGTTTTCTTTCTCCAAGTTTTATAAAATACAAATCTTTTTATAATTGTAGTAAATTTAAAATATAAAGCAACTTAATTCATTCTTGTCAAAAATATTAAATGAGTTTTGGAAACTGCTCGCACTTTTATAGTCAATTCATTCAAATCCTTCTATTATTTATCTTAGAAATCAGAATGCAACTTATTTTTGTATCAGGGGACAGTAAAAATAAGTAAAATATGAATTATAATTAATATATATATGTATATATATATATTAAAATATGAATTATAATTTCTTAAAAAGAATGTTAAGATTTTTATAGGCTCATGATTACTGTTACTAATAATCATCTCAATTTTCTTGTATTTATGGAGCATACTATCCATTTCAAATTTTTATTCTTTAATCCTTAATTCAAATTTTTATTCGTTAATCTTTTTTTTTTTCCTATTTTTTATAGCTATGTAGCTATAAAAATGTACTTGCGCACAGTAAAAAAAAAAAAAAAATTTGCCAATATGGTTATTTATACAAATAGTATAATTTCAATTGCTATTATTATATATTAATATTTAATAATACGGAACCTGTCTATTAATCTTATTTATTCATTTGTATTATGAAAATTATTTTTTTTTTATCACAATTATCTTATAACTAAAAAAATAGTTTTAGTTAATATTGACATAATATGTAATTTGATATATTTTTTTTATAAATTTGAAACACCTATATAAAAATAGCTAATATATCTTCTAAATGTTGAATCTAATTAAGAAGTTTTAAAATTTTAAATGCACTTATACCTTAAGAATATTATTATAGAAGGTCAGTTTAAAATGTTAGTTCAGAAAATATAAACTGTATTCCAAAATTGAGTTTGTAATATATTGAATTAAAATTAGTTTTATCCTTCCAGTTGCTCATTTTTCCAATTTTTTTTAATCTATATTAGATTTAGTAAATTTAACAGCCTATCTTCTGACAAAATTTGTTTATATGGTTTGTTATATCTGTAATATAATTATAATTACATTTGCAATTATTTCATGTATTACTATTAATGTTTGTTTTACATTATTTGCAGATAGCTTTGATTGATCTTTTATATGCTCTGGATATTCATCCAAATGGTATAATTGGTCACAGTCTTGGTGAAGTTGTAGCAGCTTATGCTGATGGGTCTATTACAGCTGAGGAAGCTGTACGAATTGGATACTTACAAGGTTCAGTTTCAGAAGAAGCTGAAGATACTTTGAAGGGAGCTTTATATGTAGTTGGTAAATTTTTTAGTTTAATTAATCCTTATGTATTCCTATTTAAGTGCTATATTAACTGTATTATTCATATTTGAATACAATTATTTTGGCTTTTCTATATAAAATATATATCAAAGCATTTAAAAATTATATTTGAATTTATTATTTATGTTTATAATTTTATTTATTTATTAATGAATATTTATGAAATATAAATCTATGTAACTCAGTAAACGTTAAAATGTTATTGCAGTAGTGATTCATAAACTTTATCTTTTAAATATTACATTAGCAGTTTAAGAATCAGATAAAAATACCATAAGATACTGGACTATAAAAATAAGTGGTAAAAGATCTATATGTTAAATTCTTTATCGAATAAATTTTTAAGTAATTTGAGATTGAAACATCTAGCCCAAATAATGCATTTACATAAATCAGATATGATTTATTCTTTTTATTTTCTCATCTAAAAATAAACGAGAAAAATTCTTTTATAAGAATATTTTTTCAAAAATCAAGATTATTTATTGTGATTTGATTTTGTGAATGTTACTGTGAATATTATATTTTGAATATATTCTGTATTTGGAAATATTATATAATATTATTTAAATTATTTATTTTGTCTAACTTCTTACATGCATTTTTCAGTTTTACTTTAAGATAAATTAATGTTTATTGTTTTTGGATATAAAAGTCTAATCTTTTTCAATATTGTTTTATATTTTAAATTTTAAAGGAACAAAACTGTCAAATTTATTTTGTATATAATGCATAATCTTTTGAAATGTTTGTCAAAAATGAGTTACAAAAAATACTCTACTTTAATTTATGTTACTTTTGACAAATTTTATTTTTTATATAAAATAATTCATCGATACTTTTTGTATCAGTGACATTTTTTAATATAACGTTATTATCTAAATAATTGCTAAAATTACACTATGTATAAAAATGTCACAAATGTAGCAAAATTTTTACATAATTCATAAAAGAAATTATCATATAGTAGAATAGTAGGAATTATGTAATATCCTACTTAAAAATAATAGTCACCATATAAATGTTAGTTTCAAATTCTACAAACTTATTGTATAACAGAGGACAATTTAAATAGGTTAGTTTCCATTTCAACTCCAACAAAATTCCTTTTACATTTAAACTTAATATCTTAGAGTTATCATTGATTATGAAATATTTGATTCAATTATAAAATACTTTTGAATTATTTGTATTTATGATATTCAACAATATTTTAAGGATAAGATGCTTTTTTAATTTGCTGAAAATTATTTATAATGTTCCTTGGCCTTAAGAATCTTAAAATTTAGACATTTCCAAATTAGTTTGGGAACAGAATTAGTAACTGTTATATTATTTTTATATTTGAAGATATTCATCATAATTGACTCTACATTATATACATTTGTATCAACATTGTATTTTGCATCATAGTTTTTGGTACTATATATTCATGACCAAAAAAAAAAAAAAAAAAAAAAAAGAAAAGAATTGAAAATTATTTACATTATGATAATTTAAAAAAATATTTTCAAATATAATAATTGTAATTTTATATATAAATGGAAGGAAATGTATGCCATGATTTATCCATGTTTTTTATGTTAATGCAAGTCTGAAAAGTCTAGACATGCTTGTATTATAAAACAGGTGTCATTAAATAGTATTGGATAGCACTTTATGTTGAAATATTTTTAAAAAGCAACTAATGTAAAAATTTAATTAATTTTATATAAGTCCCTTTTTATCCACAGTATGATTAATTGGATTTGATTACACAGTATTTTTTCCATCAAATTTGAATGATGAAAAATGGGTGAATTTTAACTTAAATGCATTTTTTTGATTTTGTCCCATTTCTTAAACTTTGAAAAATATTTTATGACTTTAGAAACAATAAGAATTGAAATATTGTTTATCATATCACACAATTTTAATTTGTAATAACTTTAATTAATCAGCTTATTAAATTTGATGAAATTGTTGCACTGTTTAATTAAGAAACGTTTTATTTCTTTCAGAAAATTAATAATTATTTTAATTTGATGAACTGAGCTTACTATGTTTGTTAAATTGATTAAAATTGAATTGAATGTTATTTAAATGCTTTTGTTAACAGTGTTTTTATGTTGAATTTAATAGATTCAAAAACGAATTTTTTTGAGAGTGCATTTTTCATAATTTAACTCTTCATGGTAAGAAAATAACGATTCTTAATGTATAGTTATTAATTTTTCTTATTCAAGATTTTGGATAGAGCTTTAAATTTTTTTTCCATAAAAAAACCTACCTTAAATATTTCATTCATTGAATTATTCGTTTTTAATTTAAGGAAATTTGAAATTTAATTAAAAATATTGAAGATTATTTGCGTTTTATCTAAATATTAATTATGTAGAACAAATCCATGTATTAATTTTACTGTTTAACAAAATTAAACTATTGATTTGTAATAAAAAGATCAAGCTTTGTATGTATATATGCTGGCCAATGAATTAAAAGCCCAAGATCAATATTTTATTGGAACAACTTGTTTTGTACAATTAAAAACCCTTATTCACTTGGGCATCGAGCCTACTTGTTTGTGGAGTAAAAGTCACTGTGACATGGTTAATTGAGACGTCATTCTTATTATAGGAAAGTAGTGAGTTCAAATTCTGGCTTAAACTATATAAGAGCTGTTGTGTTTATTAAAGATGGTTGGGGCTCATTAAATAGATTGTGATTGCAATGTCTCTAAGTGAAATGATACCCCTGGGGGTAGCTGGTCAAGTATTATAAGGTCTTCTGCTTGATCCCTGTTTCTAAATTACGAAGACTGCTACCTAGCTGCTTGCACTTACTGGCAGAGCCTAACTCAGAAACGATACAGGGAAGTATGCTGGTGCAACAATAAAAACACACTGAAGATCCATCGTATTCTCTATTGCCTCCTTTGCTCATAAAATAAGTCATGCTTCCTATGTACTTTTATTAAAATAATACTTCTGGGGTTAAAAAGTTAAGACCGGGAGTCTTAAAATTAATCCCTGCTTTTAAATAACAAAAACTTACACACTTTCGCATTTGTGCTGCTTCATTCATTTGATATCCTATTATATAAGATGCCATAAATTCTTCACCTTGTACTGCCAAAAGAAGCAATATTTCTAGTTGCCAGGCACTAAAAAAATCAAAAGCTTTAATAAAAGTATTTTCATAGCTTAGTTTTCTATTATATCATTTATTTTTTTACTTCAGGTCTAAGCTGGAAAGAAGCAGTTGAACGCTGTCCTAAAAATGTATTTCCTGCTTGCCATAACGCCGAAGATACTATCACAATAGCTGGACGGAAGAAAGAGCTGTTGGAATTTGTCGAAAAATTAAAAGAAGAAAATGTATTTTGTCGACCTGTTCCAACAAATGGTTATGCTTTTCATTGCCCAATTGCTAACAATGTTGTTCCTAGATTTGTTAAAGAATTCTCTGAAGTAAGTCTTGGTTTCAAAATATATTTCATTTAAAACTGTTGAATGTATTTAAATTAATAAATTGTTATGTTTTAATTTCTAAGAATATTTATGAAAATTTTTATTACCATTCTATTAATAATAAGTTTGCTATTCAAGTACAGCTGAATATTATTACAGCAAATATTATACTTAATTTTTACTTATTTTTGACCTATACAGTTACTTAATATCTTTTAAGAAAAACTGTATTGATTATTGTCATAAATTATTCTTTCAGTTTTTTTTAGGAAGTTCTTAAAAATGTCCTTTGCCATCCTTTTACTTCCTACATAAACCAATTGAGAATAATATAATTTCGATAAAAAAAAAGTTTTGTATTTTTTTAGGCATATATTTTATTATACCACATTTTAGAACATATTTTTTAATTAAATTTATTTGGTCACTAACAATAGTTGTTTTCAAATTCAAATATAATTATCTTTTTAAAATTTCACTTTCTTTAAAAATAATTTTTTTTGAAATTCTTAAAATAATTACTTTCCTTTTTAAAAGATTTTTTAAAGTTTAAAATATTGATTTTTAAGTTATTAGTTTCTTGCATTTTACCATCTCAAATAATTTTTTCCTTACATCCCTCAAGACTTCAAAAGTTCTTGTTTATCAACTTTTTCAACCATGATTCAACATCTTGGAAATCTGAAATTCTATTTTCTTTTCCACATGAACATCAAATCATATCACATTAATTTCTTTCCTTTTAATTGTATTTGAGATAATATAATTTCAGTAATACCAAAATATTTTTATCTTTCAAATTATATATTTCACACCTTTCCAAAAACTTTTTGATTCTTAATTTATGAATATTCTTTGAATCATTCAGTTATATTCAGATCATCTAATTTTTGCTGCATATCTTACTAAGCATCCTTAAAGAAATTCCTAACAACTTTAACACTACAGCATGACTGTCTTTCTAATTGCTCAATAAAGAGCGGGAAATAAGTTTTTAAAAGTTTTCATTTTCGATTATTATCTTGCTTTTTTTAAATATTTTTTATAGTGATCACCAAATTATGATATTTTAAAGAATCTTTTGAAAAAATATTCTCTATAAATTTTGAATTATTTAAGATGTTTTATACTTATTTCATTTTAAAAGTATATAAAGGATGAAAATATTTTTTAAAAAATCAAAATTTATCTTTAGATTTTTGTATTTATAAATTTCTTTTTGTATTTCACTATTGTGTTTCCTATTTTACATACATTCCATCATTTTAAAATGATTTCTTAGGTTTTAAAACAACCCAAGCCACGATCAAATAAATGGATTAGCACAAGCTACTTAGAAAATGAATGGGAAGATCCAAATGTTAAAATTGCAGGACCAGACTACTTTGCTAATAATATAAAGTCCCATGTTTATTTCAAAGAGGCTACTAGTAAAATCCCTCAAAATGCTACTGTAATTGAAATTGGACCACAAGGTTTATTGCGATCTATTTTGAAGAGAAATCTTGGTCCAGAAAGCACATGCTTTAGCTTAACAAAGAAAAATGAACCAAATGGCTTGAAGCAGTTTTTTACTACAATCGGAGAGTAAGTATTATAAAAAAAATTTCCTGACTTTTAAAAAATTACTTAGTAATTAATTTTAGTATTCTTTTCAAATTACTTTTATTTTACTCTTAAGAAATACAAGCATTGATTATGCATAAATTGGTTGATTTCATGTTATATATATATTTTATTTTACAAATTATTCATGCATAATAGAATTAATATATTTTAAGTAAATTTTGAATATTTGTGCATTTTACTGATATTTTATGACCAGTTTACTGAGAACATATTTTAAATTTGGTTTTACTTTCCATCATATAAACTGCAAATTATTTTTTGCTTAGTTTTATAAAAATGTATGTTATTAAATTAAATACATAGTCAATTTGTTAATTAAATGGTAGGCTTTTTGCTTTGTTTATAGCATGTTTTATACTTTTATTTTTATCCATGCTTATTTCAAACATTGATTTATATATGTTATAACAATTAATAAATTCAAACAAAATATCAAAAATAAATTATGACGATAAAAAAAATCATGATAATCATTTTAGAATTAAATATGATGAATACCCAATTTACATTTTATTTACTTTTTAATGATTTTTGATGTTACAGTGATATTATTGTTTCATATGAAAATTTACAATTCTTCACTATCACAATTTAAAAATATTTTTTAATAGGTGAAATTATAGACTTTGAAATATTTGTCTCTAGACAAAATTGTTTTATAAGGAAAATATCTGGAAGCTTTTTTATTTTACATTTCATGAATTTTTCTTTAAAGAAACTAATCTAAAAATCTTGTTTAAGATATTCAAAATTTGAATGATAGACTTCACATACATTTTTTTACATTAATAGCAGAATTTAAAAAAAATGCGATTCTGTTCTTCTAGCAATACTCAAGTATATTCTCACAAAATTATTAAAATCCCATCAGTTTCTTAAACCTAAAACAAATACTAAGAATAAATAGCTGTTTTGATAAGGGATTTTCCTAATAGTACATTAATAAATGTATTCCAACTTTTAAAATCTGAAGAAGTTTACAGATTAGAATTCTCAAATCATTTAGATTAATTTATTATGATGATATTGTTCAATATATATTCAATGTTAAAAGTTCTTACTGTAAAAACAAAAATAACTTAAAAACTTCGATCAAGTGTAACATGACTACTAGAATGCTATTTCAAATATATGTTTAAATTTATTAAAAGAAAAGGTGCTAATGAAATTTAAAATTTTATGTTGTTACAAGTTACCTTAACTTTATTGATTAATCAAAAATTGTTATAAATTTTATGTTCAAAAATATTTTTTTCTAATGTAGGAATAAGTATGACTTAAGTTAATAAGTAAGAATATGTAAGAAGTAAGCAATGAATAAGTTGGAAAATAAGAATCGAGTTATTAAAGAAAAAATTTCGGAAAAGTAATTACACAGCTTAATTATTTAACATCAACAATTTCATAAAATTTGCTTAGAAACATTTTAGAACTCTAAATCATCATAAAGCTGTTTGATTTGATGAAATTCAAATAGCTAAAGCTATTTGACTTTGACTTTGTTTGATACTGTAATCATGATAAAGATGATTACTGTAAATTAAAAGTTAAATTATGAGTATCACACTGATTGCATGCTATATTTGTGATAAGCAGTTTTGTTTGATGCTTATAGTTGTGCTAACATTTTAAAATTAGTTATTTAAATTTAGTTTACTAAGGTTTGAAAAATTCAAGTTAAGACAAATTGTCCTAAAATTCAAGTTTTTAAAAATTACATTTTCAAGATTCCAAGTTTTCATAAATCTAAGTGTTTAGTCTTTAATTTTAATTTTATTAATAACATTAATTTTAATGATAACATTGAGGTGATGTCATTATACAAGTCCTTGACAGAAAAATGAACATTTTTAATTTTCACATATTAACTTTATTTTTAAAGCATTTTATTAGCTAAGGAAAATTATTTATTTTTAATCAGTTGATTGCATAATTTAATGAATGTCTATTTTTTTTATTTTAATCAAATAAAGTTTAATCTATCTACCATTTCAATTCTTATTTATTCTATTATAAAAGTGTTATTAAGTATATATTATAAATATCATTTTTATTTTAACTATAGGCTATATATTGAAGGATTAGATCCAAAAGTTGAAAAACTTTATCCAACTGTGAAATTTCCAGTTTCGAGAAACACTCCAAGAATTTCTGATTTGATAAAATGGAATCATTCTATATCATATGATGTACCTTGTTGGAATCCTTCTCAAGCTATTTCAACACATAAATTTTCGATTGATAAAGAAGATAAGTACCTTTTAGATCATCGCATTGATGGAAGGTCACTTTTCCCCGCTACTGGCTACATATATTTAGCTTGGGAATCATTTTCAAAATTATTTGGAAAAGAATTCACCAGTTTTCCTATTGTGATTGAAAATTTGAAGATACATAGAGCAACTGTCATCAGTGCAACATGTATGTTTAATACCTTATATGACATCAGTTTTAAAATTGTATCTAGCTTTAGCTTATTCTTCTATAAAATAGATAAAGAAACTCTTAATTTCTGATTCTTTAAAACAGCTTTACTATAAGTTCCAATTCAATTTCACATCAAAATATTCCTCATCACAACATTATTTTTCTAATATATTTTTACTGTATCTATCTAATATCTCAAACAAAAGTTTTTGTAATGCTTATGAGAAATCTAAGAAAGTCTAATTCCTAACTATAAATTTAATATAGTTGTGAAGTGTTTTCTTGAATAATTATTTTTCCAAATAAAAACGAGTTAAAGTGACTTCAGAGAAAAATATCCTATCACCACCAATAAGTTTTTAAGCTTGAGCATGAATATTTTAAGTGTTTATTGTAAATCTGTTACATTTATAAAAAATGTATTAGAATGAATTAATTATGAATGAATAAAAGAAATAATGATCCTCTATTACAAAGTTTGGAAAATATTTTAAAACTGACATTATATCTTAGAAAAATTAATGTGATATCAGTTTCCTCTGACACTAAATAGTACCTGATATTTATCATAAAGTGTTGCGCCGTCTTGTGATGTTAAAATTAAATGTATAGTGTTAATATCTTTGATTTCTTTTATTTTATAAATATTAATAATTGTATTGCAAGTTTACTTTGAAGGTTGGACTCAATTGAATCACTTATAATATATATATATCACTAGTGCAAAATATATGAAACATTAGGTTATGTAATCTCAATGTCAGTGTAAAATACAAAATTAATATTTTTGGTTATATTCAGAAGTTTTAAACAACACATTTTTTGTAACACTGGTGAAGAATCAGTTGAGAGATATTACCCAAAAAAATTATTATTTTTTATTAGATTAGTACCATATGTAAAACAAATTTATTTGTTACACTGATAAAATTTTCTTTAATATAATTATCAGTTTTTCTTTCTTCTTCCAAAATTTGAAGATTCACTTCAGGTTTCTTTTTACAGAAAAATATTTCTCAATTGTAATTTTTGGAAGCAAAATTTACAGGTAAATTTACTTATGACAAAATTTTCTAAAACTTGATACATTTAACAACTTTTAAAAAAGTGCATCTCAACTATAGTGCATTCTTTTATTCATTTAAATAAGATTGCTTTAAGTGTATTTTATTTCTTTCAATTGTAAACACATCATCTTGAAAAAGGAGACCAATATTTTCTATTTACATTTTTAATGCATTCAGTATTTATTACCTCTTTAATGATAATTGTTTTCCCACTAAATCAAAAAGGGAAAGACTGAATTTTTCTTTTAAACTTGTTGCCTATTATAATTTAGCAGTCCTTCTATTTAATATTTTGCTGTAAAAATATTTTTTGGAGTGTGAAATTTGAATTTTATAATAAAATGAATTATATTTATAACAAAGTTTATTAATAAAATAATTCTTTTAGAATGTTAAAAAAGTTTAATATGTCTTAGAAAATTTTGAAGGCTTTCTTTTTTTCTTTTCTTTTCGATTCTTTTTTTTTTAAAAAAACATTATTTTAGAACTAATTTGTATTTATGTACTATTAAAGTGTAAATTAAAGACAGTATTTATAAAAAAATGGTAATAATATATAAAATTTGATAAAAAAATATTTCAGCAATATTGAAAAATGCAAATATAGAAGTAGTAGTTGTAAATGTACATCGAAAAATATGAGATTAATTGTAGTTTATAATTGTTTCTAAATTCAAATATATAAAAGCATCTACTTGGTTTCTGCATTATTGTTTAGAAGATTAAGCATTATTATTTAAGTTTTATTCTCACTTTTGCTATAAATATAAATTTTTATTTTCAGGTGAAATATCATTTGATATAAATATATTAAATAGAAGTGGTTCCTTTGAAATTATTAATGATAATGCAGTAGTTGTCACAGGAAAAATTTATCAATGGAAAAATACCACATTTGTTTGTCAAGATCCCATTTATAAACATGACAGTAATTTTGGTGTTGCAGGTTCTGATATATATAATGAACTTAAAATAATTGGTTATGAATATGGTCCTGCATTTCAAGGACTTTTAGAAGTAAATTTAAATGGTAATATTATATTTTTATTAATAGCGTTTAGAAATTTTTTGTCATCAATGCTTTAATATTAATGAAATTATGTTTTATCAAATTATTTTTTAACTTCAATATAGTTCTTAATATCATATACTAATGCTTTCTGCAATAAGTTTTTTCCATATGTGGGTGTGTTCATAAGATCTATTTATTGAAAAGCTTCATTGTCATTTTATTCCTGACGAATGATGAAGTATAATTTGATTTAGAATTAATGAAAGGTACATTTGAGATGTATTATAATTCCTTTTGACAGTTACGCTAATTGATCAGTGAAAGATACTGAGACTAACTATTCTCTTATATAAATGAAGTTACATGAATATCAACTTTGTAACTGTCCAGGGTAATTATATCAATAAAATTTAAGACACATTGAAAATAATCAATCAAAAGCTTTACTAGATCTGCTGTACCCAGTTTATGTCTATATGTGTACAGATGTTTAATTTTTCAATTTATTTTTGTAGTAATATTATTCAAGTTAGTATTGACAGCCTCTCACAATAAAATAAATTATATTAATATTAGTCATTTTTATTTATTTTCAAGAAGTTGTTTGCAATCAATAAGATGAGATAGACATTTCTGAAATTGATTCACTAATGTATTTATATTAATCCACTTTAATAATACTTTAATTAATTCAGTTATTTTAAGTAATTAAAATTTTTTTTAAAATGCTTAATTTTATAATTTTACCATCTAATTTTTGAAAATCAAAATACAATTTTACAAACTTTGATTTTTTAATATCGTAAATTTTTATCCATTTTATTTTTTAAATAAAAAATAAGATAGTAGAATTTTTAAATTAAGCATTTAAAAAAATTGTGATAGAAATGTAATTGTAAATTTAGTTAAACTAAGAAATTACTTCAAAGATACTAATTTTTTATTTTTTCAGAAAATCAAAGTCTTATTCTTTGGGAAGACAGGTGGATATCTTTTCTCGATTCTGTTGCACTTTTTTCTGTGGTAATGAGTGACACAGGGACATTTCAATTACCAATTGGATTCCAGTCAATTAAAATTGACCCCAATGTTTTCAATGAACATCTAAATCAAATTCAGGAAAAAGATAGAAAAAGTTAGTACAGAAGTCATATAAGATTACAAATTTTTATAATTTCTTATTGTAATAATATTATTTCATTCAATTATGCATTCTTTTATGCAATAGTTGGATCAAACTATGATTTTAGAAGAGAAGAACAGAATTTTCTGGTATTAATTTCCATCATTGGAAGTACTCAGATATTGTATTCTATAGCAGCATCATAAGAATTATGTTATTAATTCATTACATTTATTTTTTTATTTATTTTGAATTATATTTGATTTTTTTAATAGATGAATTTCCTGTTCATTCATTGATGGATATTAACTTTAGTTATCTGGAATATCATTTCTAAGTTTCTTAATTGTAATTGGACATTTCTTATCTTAAATAAATAAAGCTAAACTTTTTAAGGTTTCCAAATTATTTCAGTTTTGACCATTCATTGGATATTGATTTTATAGACCCTTGTTAATCTTATTAGTTACAGATGTTTCTCAATACAAAATGTTGCTTGCTATTCCGATTAAATTAACCCTTACTTGTCCATTACTTGCCATTAAAATAACCATTACATTAGTGACATATTTTCTCTTCTTTTTAAGTTTATTTCAGATTTCTTCATCCTATGTAATCTTAGCACATTTTAAAATTCATGTGAACTTTTTTCCAATAAAAGCCTGTAAGAATTGAATCAGAATAAACAAAGAAATAGAAATGAATTTTATTAAAAATTGCATTTGAATGCTACAAAATAAAGCTTTAATTCATTGTTTGATTGCAAATACATGTGACAAATAAAAATAGTTAATACTTTGGTAAGTTTCTTTGGTAAATTTACAAAAATTTTTGCAATAGTTGTTGTTTTTTTTTTTTTTTTTTCATTTTTTTATCTTCTGAAAAAGTATTTAGATCAAACATGTAAATACTTTAAAGCTAAGGAATATGAAATTCGAACGAAATTGACTTGATTTATTGTGGCCTTTAAACTAGAATGTTCAGATTTGATTTTAATTTTTTTGGGTAAAGAGAAATGTATATTGCATTTTTGCATGAACCTCTGTCAAAGTAGATATAAGTAAACGTTCCAGGTTCTTTTTCTTTGTGATTCTAAATTATGGTTCAATATTTATGAAAAGCCCTGTCAAAAGATAATTGTAAATGCTATATACCAGAACAGAATTGCTAGCCCTTTCAGTAGAATCAAAAACTTTAAAAAAATTCTAATAAAAGCTTCTTCAATAGGATCTGTTCCTTAATTTTAATCACAATCTTTAGAAAAATCTTTTACCACCCTTTATGATATTTTTGAAAGGAAAATAATTCTTGATTTGCTTTTTTTTTTAGGAATAAAACCACAAATTTCCTTTGTATCTATGTAAATGAAATTATGTTAGAAATATACTTGGAAAATAAATTTTTTAGATATATTCTCTACAAATATAGGAAATAATCCAATTAGTGTCTTGTTTACTTAACATTTTAATTGAATTTATATTCCTTTGTATTTACAGTACTGTTTACTTATATTTAATAATTAAGATGATTAGATAACTTCATAATAATTTATTTACAATTAATAAAGTGAAAATTTTTCTTTAAAAAATAAAATATTTTTAAATATACTATACTGTGTATATTTCTTTTCAAATTCATCTTAACCATTAATATGTTTCTTTCCATACGGTTTCCCCAATGGTTGCTTGGAATTGTTTTATGTTACCAAAAATGACTTGGTCATTTTTGTGAATTATCACGGAACTTGGAAATTATCAAGGTCTGTCTGTGGTAGATATTTTATTATATGCTACTTTGTGTTGTGAGTCTTCAGCAATGGTTTTTTTTATTTTATTATTTACTTTTTAAATGTATATATTTCTGACATTTATTATTTGTGAATTCATATTAAAAAGGATGATGGTTTAATCTTCATGAACTATCTCATATTCAAATATATACATTTTAAGATAATGTGCTGCATCACCTTCATATGTTTAAGCAGTTATAGATTAAATTTATTAAGTAGATTAAATAGATTATTTAGATTAAAAAGAAACTTTAAATAATTTCTATAAAAATTAATCCGCTATCTAGTATAATTAGTAAGATAGTTATGATATCATAATGTAATTATTATATATTTTAAGCAACATTTTCACAGAAACGGTAGGTGAAAATTTTACTATGTTTATTTTACATACAATACATAAATTATTTTCCTTTTATATCATTTTTCATTTCATATATATCTGATATAAAAAAAGTGCTTAGATTAATAAATATTAAATCTTAGAAATCAACATAAAACAGTTAATAAAGTCAATATACTTGCCTTTTCTACTTTTTTACACTGAAATCTACTTTTAATTGTCATTAAAGTTTTTGAATGTAAATTTTATTTTCATATCTGTATTTTATCCACAGAAGAGAAAAAAGAGAAAATAGTTCTGTTATAATTCTGTTTACCTAACACGATTCTTTGATTTTCCGTAACTAAAAAGAGAAACCTTGAGATAGTTTATTGAAAAGTTTCAAACTACAATTTAAATATTTCACTCCAAAATAAAGCAAAATTTATATTTTTGTTGAAAAAAAATGATTTAACTCAAAACAATTTTCATGTTTATTTAAAATTAATAAGTTGGAAAGAATTAAATTTTCAGTATTACTTGTTTTTTAAGCCAAATTTTTATTTTGATTTATTATAAAAAATAATTTATTTAATTTACTTTAAAAGGAATAATTTTGTTGTAACTTATCTCTTTTCAAACATTCATAAATTAAAATTCATTTTTCTTTAGTTTTTCCTTGTAATTAATATAAGTCTTCTGTTTTTATGTGCTAATATTGCACTCTATTTATTTTAGGTATACCATTTAAATACAATCCTGTTACAAAAGTGTGTTATTCATATGGAATAGAAATAACAAATATGATGACAAATATTGCTCCTCGACGTGCAATAAATGTTCATCCGATATTGGAAGAATATAAATTTATTCCTTATGCATCCAAATATTTTTTGAGTGTTAACTCAGATATCCACTTGTATATGGTAGCTTGCAATAAAATGATAGATGTACTTGGTCGTAATTGGAACTTAAACTTACAGAATTACAAATTTAATATTAAAGAAACTGATATAAATGTTGAAGAGTACTTAAATGACTTGTCTGATAAGCATTGTCTATTGAAATGTTTGAAAAAACTATCAGAAAAATCAAATCAAGAGAAAGATGCATGCTATTTTGAAGAGATTGGAAAAGATCTCTTTAACTGTGCGATGACATGTGAATATGCATTGCGAATAATGCTGGAGATTGTAACAGAAAATAGCTACAGAAAATTAAATGTTGTGGAATTGAATCATACAAATTTTTCTCCTGTTTTACCATTAGTAAATGAAATTAGCAAAAAATATTCTTTTCTGAAATGTAATAGTAAAGTGCTTATTTCTTTAGGAAGAAACGAAACAGATTTACAGGATTTTAGTGAGCAGGGTATTATTCAAATAACTGAGAATAGTATAGCTGCATTGTGTAAAGAAAAAGAGAAAGATCTTGCGATAAGTTCATTTATGACTGGATCTCGGGACGAACTTGATGATTTGATTAAAAAATTATCTTACATTGTAAAACCAACTGGATTTATTCTTTTATACTTCAAAGAAGAAATATTACCAGCAGAGAATTTATTGCTCAATCCATCTTCCACAGAATTTCAAACTCAGTCTACTTCTGTACTTAAAGATATTTTTAATAAAAATAAGTTGAAAATTATCAGTAAAATAAGTGATTCTTTAGGTACTTCAGTGTATTTACTACGCCCTATGAGACCTATAAATTCATATAAAATTATAAAAGTGTTAAATGATAATTTCAAGTGGGTAGAAGAGTTAAAAAGAGTGCTGACTTCTGACTCATCAAGTACAATATGGCTTGTAGCTGAGGATACTGAAATAAATGGTATCATTGGAATGGTGAATTGTCTTAAGCAAGAACCAAAAGGAAACAGAATCAGGTTAGTTGCATATATTTATAAAATTAGTTTAAAAATGTAATGTCCAAAGTGAAGTAATTTAATCTTTTTAGTTATGTATACATATATTTATACGCTCTTTTTTAGTATGTTTTAAATAAGTAACTTTTTGTAAGCTAATTCTAATCAGTGACAAAATTAGTCTTGATAACTAAAGCATGATAATACAAATGAAATATATGCCTGAAAGTATTAACAAAAATTGTAATTTACCAAAAATATACTATTTCATAACTCGCTTAAAATGATAGTTGAACCAATAGCATTGTGAAGGAGGAGGTAGGGCACCTATCATCCCCAGGTGTCGTTTGTAGTGGGGCATTAAGTAGTAGCTAAGACAAAAAAAAAAAAAAAAAAAAAAAAAAAAAAAAAAAAAAAAAATTTCAAATTTTCTAAATTTCAATTTTATTTTGAAAATTTAGTTTTATTCTTAAAAATATTTTTTAAATTTAATTATCATCGTGTCATGTTGAGAAATAAACTTGGGGAGAATCAATAATGGAAGTGGATATTTTATTTTGTTATTTGTATTGTATTCTTATTATGAGTTTTTCCTATATATTATATTACTACTTTTTATTAAAGGAAGGGGGTGCCAAAATAGGTATTGTAACCAGATCTCAGTTGTGCTGTCTATGCCATTGAATTAAACTAGAGACAATACATGTGGAAAGTTGATCTTACCTCTCATTATTTAACTTTAGATTAGCAATTTTTAAGTGAGATATAAAAGATTGTGAAAAATATATCAGCCTTGAAATATGAAACAATGTTTGAATTAAGGATTATAAAACATTATTTTTCATATTTATATAGTACATTTTTCTATTTGATTTATTTCAAGCAATCAAACTGATATTGTGTCAAACAGCACATGATTGATGCTAGTGTCAAGTTACAAAATGTTCCAATTTTGCATTATAAAAGAATTATAGTGTTCAAATATTCAAATAAATAAATAAAATAATGTTAGGGAGAATTATTTTGCATAACACTTTGCATTTATTGATTTATTAATTCCTCTATATTTCAGCATAAAGTTGTTGTATTTTTTATCAATTTTTTCCATTCAAATGTAGTAAGGTAAAAATTAAATGATCATATGGACTGATAATTATTAAAATTGAATTGTTGAAAGCTCACTTTAATCTGAGCATTTAAGTGACAAAAACAAATTATTTGCTGTCTTTCTTTCTATCATTAAATATAGTATTGCATTATACTTCATTAATAAGAAATTCTAAATATGATTTATAGTCTATTCCTTGATGGCTGCCTGTTTATTGTAGTTCACATTCACATTTTTTTATCTTAATTATATTTCCTTCTTTGTTAACAGGTGTATTTTCTTACCTTCTGAAGTTAGAAATGGCAGACCTCCCTTTGATTTTAGTAATCCTTATTATAAAGAAATTTTAGAAAAAGATTTAGTCATGAATATTTTCAGAAATAATGAATGGGGCTCTTATAGACATGTACTGCTGAAAGATAGTAAGTGGTATTTTATTTGAAATTTTCAATTTTGTTAAAAACCAGAATATTAAATTGTTATTTTATTTAAATAACTTTATTTTTAATAATTATTTATTTGCATCAAATGAACTCTGAAAAGAATCAATTCAAACGTTAGAAGAAAAAATATTGAAATATTAATATCCATGAATTCACATGAAAAGTTGAAATTGAGTTTACATTAGAAATTAATGAAATAAATTTATGTGTAAAGTTATTTATTTCAAGTGTAAGAAAGTTTTACTACTTTTATTATTTATTGCGTTTTAAAAATAACAATTTTAAAAGATAATGAATAGAACATTGTTTGATAGTAAACTTAGTAAAAAGTTATTTTTATCTTTATTTGTAAAAGAAAATAATCGTTTTATGTATTTCATATTGATTTATGTGTATATCTACAGCAAAATAAAGTCTGGAAACTCACAATTTTTTAATGTTTAAAACATAGAAGGCTATATAAATTGAACTTCTAAATTTTCTAAAATATTCTATCAAAGTTATTTTAACATATCAGATGTATTAGGGAGTTTTTTCTTTTATCATTTGATCTGTCCTGAATTTCTCTTGCCTTGGTGCTTAGTAATATTTATTGGTACACTATCTCAAGATATATTTAAATCATGCAATTGAATTTATACTATAAGCATATTGTTAACTAATTCTTCATTAAAACTGACCAAATAAATTTTAAACTTATTGTTGATATTCAGTTGATTCTAACCATGTACAATTCTTATATTTGTATAATTTATTTAGGATGTAATTTAAGGTTGAATAAATGTAGCATAAATTTTCATGTGGGTAAATCTATGAGATGTTAATAAAAAAAACATCACAATAAAGTGTTTATTCCGTTTTTCTTTTTCAATTATATTTTTAGGAGAAAACTAATTTAAAAGAATAGTTAAAGTTTCCTCTGTTTATAGTTAATTGATATTTATTTGCTTTCATACACGTGTATATTAAATTGTCATTCTATAATTTTCAGAAAAAACTATATATAATTTGTGGTAAAAATTTATTTCCCACTGGAATAAATTCTTTGTATAAGAAGTCAAATGTTTACTCATTGTACTGTAATTTGAAATCGGAATCTTTAAGTAAGAATTAAAAGCTTTTGTAGATTGTATTTGTTTTGACTAATATATATTTAATCTTGTGTTCTTTTTAGAACTAAATGAGTTATGTCAACTGAAACAAACACATTGCTTGTTTTAAACACAAAACCATTCTGCTTATGAAAGGATGTTTAGTAATTGGTAAAAGTTTCGTACATAAAGACAAAAGCAATTAAAATAAATGTGCCAAATAATAAGTATTCTTTCAACAAAGGATTAATTAACTTCATATTTTCAAAAAATATTTATGAAATGATTTCTATAAAAATTGCCAGTATGGATTAATTGTACAAGAAATAATGTGAATTTATTTATCTTACAATGAAAAAAAAAATGCTACTGAAAACAGAAATTTTTAAAGCAACTTTGAATTAATGTTGTTAAGAATAATTTAATTCTAGGTGAAAAAAATAATTTTTCCAAAGACTTCCTATAGATTTGTATAAAAAATTGGTATGTTTCCAAAATGTATATTTATTCTTGATGACAAAGTTTTTTCACTTTTTGTGAAAATTTCTGAAAGTACTAATTATGTCTGACATGTTTGCAAATAAGATAGTTTGGTATGAAAAGTACTAAAATGGTTGACATTAAGACCATAGGTTACAGAAAATCTTAATTCACTCTGGATCCATTCTCTCAATGGATCATACGAAACTACAAAGATTGGGTATTTTAAACGCAAGACATTGTTAAAATTTCATTTCTCAACTGGTGCTATTATTCAGGTCCATGAAAAAATATAGATAGATAAAAATAGGTGTAAAATTGAGTACGAAAAATGTTAAGCTTGGTATATTAAAAAATTCAAAATCTATGTTGGTTAGCAAAAATCCTTAGTTGGAGCAATTCAGATTTCATTTGACCAATGATGTGAAAAAGTTGATAAATAAAAGCAACATAGTCATGAAAAAGTTATTTTAGATTGATTAATGCCATTAGTTAAGTCTTAAGATGTATTAGCCAAGTAATTATTTAAACGAAATTTAAAATAATAGTATTATTATGGTGGAATGTTAGAAAGTAAAAAAAAAAAAATAAATAAATAAATATTTAATAATAATAATAATAAAATTTGTAAAAGGGATTAAAATGCATTGTGTCAGTCTAGTATATGAGTGGAAAATAAAAGCAGGAATGGAATTAAATTTGGCATAGTTTAAAAATTTTAATTTTCTTTCATATTCTGGTCCACTTATAAATGGAATTTATAAGTGGACCAGAATATGAAAAAAAACTGAAATAAGAGTTGGTGACATGAATGCAAGTATACTAGAAGATAAGTGACAATTTTCATTTTAACTGGGATGAAAATTTTCATAGTTATAAAAAATGTGCATATTAGAAATGAAGTGTATTTAAATTCACATGAAAATATAATATTCTTATTTTTTTAAAATCTTGTTTTAAATTATGCTGATTTAATTAGTTTTATTTTTTTTAAGAATTGAGTGTTTATATTCCAGAATAAAAACTGTGATGTGAGTTTTAAGTTTTCCTTATTCTTATTAAAAAAAAAAAAAAAAATCTATTATTTATTTTATTATTTTCTTAAAAATTTAAAGTTGAAAATTTTAACTCTATTTATTCCCTCATTTCTATTTTTAGCAAAAGAATTAAAGAAGGTTGAACATAGTTATGTCACATGCCGTAAATTTGGTGATCTGTCTTCCTTTGAGTGGGTTGAATCCTTCAATAAGTATTCTGGAACAACTTCAACTCTTGTACATATCTATTATTCAGCTTTGAACTTTAAAGATGTTATGCTTGCTACTGGGAAGCTTTCTGCTGAAACTTCTATAACAAGTAATATTTTTGTTACAAAACAATATCTATTTAGTTTAATATTTCTTTATTATTTAACCCAAAAGAATAGTGTATTTTAAATCATTAATTAAAGTAGTTTTTAACTCTTGTAATACATTATTTACCAATAAGTGTTTGAACATTAATGCGAATGAGAATATCTACAGTCCTAATCTATATCATGCCTTCTGTAATTAAATATTGTGCAGGAAACAGCATTAGCATTAGTCACATGTAAGGTGGCATGAAATTTAAATCTATATGACTTTGTGAAAGGCATAATATATCATAAAAATAGCCAATACTTAAAGGACATATTAGTAAGTTAAATACTCTAAAATCGACAACAGCTTTTGGGATTATAAAATACAAGACGAGTAGTTATTGTCTTTGAGCTTACAGACCCACAAAACTAAGAAATAGAAATCACTGAATGTTATTCAAAGAAATTTGAAAAACCTGCACCAAACTGATAGCTTATATACTCCAACAGTTCCAACAAGAATGCGAGATTGTTGTTTCGATTAATACTATCGGCAATAAAGCCCATTTCCTTGATGTATATATATCATCTGCCACCCACAAGCCTTTGATTACAAAATCTAACTGCTGTGTTCTGTTGTGTGATGTGATGCAAGGCATGTTGAAATTGGACCATAGATGAATGGACAGATTCTCTAGAGTGATGAATCCAAGAGTCTAGAATTGGTACAGGATTGGAGAACACCTTTTGTTAGAATCTATTGGGCCTATAAGTAACTTTGACGGGGATGAAAAATTGTAGTCTGAGACTATTTCTCATTGTATAGACTGTAATACTTTAATTCATAGTTGACTCATCACAAATTTCTATTCTTCTGATTTGAACAATAATATTCTTCTTATGCTGTGGCAATTTTATATGTTTGATCATTGCTATTTCTAGGATAACAATGCCACTTATCATGTTGTGACATGCATGATGTATTGATACACTAACACTGATAACTATTAGACTGGCCTGCCTGGAGTCCTGGCTTGAATCGTATAGAATACTTTTGAAATGAGTTGGATTGCTAAATTAAAAGCTGCAACTGTCTAAAATATTCCTACAAATAATGTTTTTGATTAAGTCATTTCAAAGAAAGGCTCTTGATTTGGCAACTTACTGGCTCGTTTCAATTCCCAAAGCAATATCTGTTGGTTGATTTTTCTTTATAAGTCATATAATTTTTAAGCAGTGTAAGCTTCATTATTGACTTAGAAAATATTTGTATGAACTTCTCTTGGTAAAGACAGTAAAACATTGGCTGGAACTTGCATTGTCATCATGTAAACTGAAATCAGTAGTTGTACAAATCAAATCTCTTTTTGGTGTATAATATTATTAGCTTCATTCTTAAAGTACACATAATTACTTCTTTTTTTAGAAGTAATCTTGTCTTTTTTGTTTTCTATAAAAATTCGTTCATATATTTTAGCATATTTTGACTATAATACACATAGATCATTGTTATTCTTTGTTAAGTGATATCATATTTGTGACTACATATCATAGAAATGAGGTATGAAAATGATTGAAGAAGCTGGAAAATAAAATATTTTTCTAAGATTCTATTTGGTTCTGTGTGTTTGTTGCAACTCTTGAAAAAGTGAAAGATGGTGTGCTTTCAATTTTAAGATAACTAATTTAGAGATCATTTAATTTTTTAACAATTTTTTCAGTGTGAGGCTGACTTTCTCCGATATTCTTTATTTCATTGATAGCCAGTTGAATAATGTATAATTGTTTGTATGTGTTGTTGTTTTCTACTGCAAAATTGGCTCATTTTTTGAATAATCTAATATTAATTACTATTTAAATACAAAGCTCTATTATTAAATTTTATATTTGTTATAAAAGTATGCAATATTTTTATTTTTACCTCATCATTTTTTCTTTTTTCTTTTGCTTATTGCTTCTTACTCAAATTCCAGTTTTTAAATTCATTTTTAATTAATAGATCCTAATAAGGCAGATGATTCAATACTTGGACTTGAATTTTCTGGAAGAAATCAGCAAGGCAGACGAGTAGCTGGAATTGTATCTGGTAGTGGAATTGCAACATCTGTTTATGCAGATCCTCTGATGCTAATAGATGTCCCAGATAATTGGAGCTTAGAAGAAGCAGCAACTGTTCCGATTGTGTATGCCACTTGTTATTATGCACTACTTGTTAGAGCCCAGTTACAAAAAGGTGAAAAAATTCTTATACATTCTGGTACTGGTGGTATTGGAATAGCTGCTATCAACATAGCTCTCAGTTTACAGTGCGAAATATTTGTCACAGTTGGTGAGTACAATAAATTACATTTTTATTGTATTGTAAAATTTAAATACATATATTCATAGACTTTTTCTTAAAAAAAGATGTTTCCATTATTTAAAATCTATTATTTCATTGAAACCCACATTAAGTAAAACATAATTGTTAATTAATAAAAACAATTATACGAAAAATGCATTTAAATATTTGAGTTTATATTTATGATTTTAAATATCTTTGTAAAATAGCTATAATTAAAGCAAATAGAGGTAAAAAAAATCATTTTATTAAATGTTATTAAAATAAAAATGACATTGTTTTTTAATTTATTTCCATAAAACTTTAATTACGATATAAATTAAATCTGAAGAGTAATTTACTAATCTTTCTGTGCTAAATCTAAATTTTTCTATGCAAAATAATTTACTATTTCAAAATTTATTTACCATTCATTTTTATTTTATATAGGTAATAAGGAGAAGGAAAAAAAGTTAAGACAATTATTTCCTGAAATAAAAGAAGAAAATATTAGTTCCTCTCGTAATACATTATTCCAAAATGTCATCAAGAAAAGAACAAAAGGAAAAGGTATTATTTAATTTTACCATAGTTAGTCAAAACAGTTAGAAATAAATGATAAAATTTTCTTATACTCCCTGACCAAAAATATCTGGAAACTCCCTTATATATATAAGGGGATTTGAAAGATAATATTATTTGATGCAAAACCTAAAGCCATAAATGTGCTATTAATAGTTTATCTAGTTTTTTTGTTATATTTATTTAGTTAAAGACAAAAATAAAAAGCTTTATGACTTTGGACATGGCATTCTAGTGTGATACCACATGTATAGAAAACTAATCCATGTAATTTCAGACTTTTTCAGAGAATTTCAGGCAAGAGCAATGATGCAATAAACATTGCTATAATTTTGAAATGGAAACGTTGTGATAGTGAAGCTGCAGGAAAATGAAATGCTAGACCGAAAAAATTAGTAGACATAGTCATAGAATAGAAAAGGATAATGTAACAAAAATTGTGCTTTCAGACTCAATAAAATTTCTGAAGAATTCCAAAATTCGTCTGTTCCATTAATTCATTGAGATGTGAACAGCTATAATTTGGCAAAATGGGTGTCCAAAAATTGTCTTCTCAGAACTTCAATTTAGGTCTTATAGAACACTTTTGGGACAAATTAGAATGCAAGTTATGTATTCAGCCAAATCAACTAAAGTGTTTGTTGCATCATTGTTCCTTTAACAATTATCTGTAAGTTTAAAAAGATTACTTGGATAGTAAAAGATAAATTTACTAATTTTTATATTAAAAGTTTTTAAAAATTTTTTATAATGAAATACAATGATAGTATCTAGTTTAAGAATTTAATTTCATATTTCGTTTATTTATGTATGTTTCGATTTTTTTATCTAATTATATAGTTTTTATCCAATAAATATAATTATTTCTTTGAAATCTCCAATAAACTTAATATTTTTTTAAAGTTAAACTCATGGTAATACTCGTTTTTCTAATATCATTGTATTACAGTTTAAAATATTAATTATTAAAAAATATATTTGCTAAAAAATATGTTTGTTGTTCGATTGATGTTTGGTTAACTTTCTTTTATGAGTAATATTTAATTATTTTTCAGGAGTTGATGTTGTTTTAAATTCTCTTGCTGACGATAAATTTCAAGCTAGTATTCGTTGCTTAGCTGAACATGGAAGATTTGTCGAAATTGGAAAATATGATTTATCTTTGGATAGATCTATTGGTGAGGATTGATGACAAATTAAGCTGTAACACTTTTTCCTTTTGAAAATTAATTTAATAGTGTATGAAAAATAATTTAAGTATCTGTTAAACATAGGTGTTTTTAATAAATTTTATACAAAATATTGACAATTATAAGCTTTAAATCTATTTTTAATTAATTATATGTTCTTTAAATACTTTTTATGATGTTGAAAAGTTCAATTTAAAATGTTAATTATATGCATTGATTTAGACTGAGGATTCAAAGCATTGTTTTCATGAAATTTATTTTTTATTTATTGAATTCTTCCTAAAACTGTGTAATTTAAGGAAAATGTAGAGACTAAAAATATACAGTACAAATATTAATATTAATCTATTTAAGTTTAGCTTTAGCATTGTAATGTTTAATATTGCAATTTATTTTAAGCAAGTTTTCATGAGTAAAAATCGAACTCTTTGAAATTTTTCAGTATTTAATTTATGTTTAATATTATAGGTACATATCTTTTTTATTATTTTGTACTTGCTTATGAATCCTAATATTTTTGAAGATCATAATTTTTTTTGTAATTCATACCTTCATATTTTTTATTTAATATTTTATGAACATAAATATATAATTGTAAATATTATTTTCAGGGTTAAGAATGTTCTTGGAAAACATTACTTTTCATGGTGTGTTTTTGGATCAACTGTTTGAAAATACTCCAACTGCCAGGGAAACTCTACACTATGTTATGCAATTAGTCAAAGATGGAATTAAGCATAATATAGTTAAACCTCTAGTAAAGACAGTATTTAAAATTAATGAAGTAGAAGATGCTTTCAGATTTATGGCTAAGGGTATCCATGTTGGAAAAATAATCTTAAAAGTTAGTTTTTATTTTTTTAGCAATTAATAATTCAAATAATGTTTGATGTGAAGCTTAAGTAATCACGAAATGTTTAGATTTTATTTTATGCAATAATACCTTAGAAAGAATATAAATTGTTTCAACTCTGATTAAAAACAAAACCCTGTTATATATTTATTTAAGTGCTTTCACTATTCTATTAATTTTTGGAAAACATTACTTTAAATTAATTAAAAAAAATATTTAATTAATTTAATATTTTTTGTCAGTATAGCTGTCATAATCATATGAATCATTCAGCTAATTACATATGCATAAAGTTAAACTTCATTAGAACTTTTGTAGATGCAATAGTTTTTGGTTGATGTAACTTTGTTTATTATACTAAAGCTTCAATATGATGTAATTGTTGAATTATCTACTTTTTAGTGAACTAATGATTCACAAAACTTATTTGTTATATCATCAGTAATGAAAATTGAATTGGACGCATTTATCTGAATTAAACTTTTTGCTTTTTAAAAATGCATTTGTGCATAATAATCATTCTACTTTATACTTTGTAAAAAATCTTACTTTTTTAAAAATTATTTCTAATATTAAACTTATGCAAATTTTTTGCTGCAAAGTCTTTTTCAGAAATAATCGCTGCTTTCTTCTGAATTATTAATCTCAATTTTATAACACCTTAAAAATATTGAAATTATTTGTTTATATTGAATCATGATGATTAAAAAACTTTTCTTGTTAGCAATAAATATACTTTTATTTTGTGCTGCAATTCATTGAATATTTAATGTAATAAACTGTAATTTATTCTGCAATATATTACAATACCAAGTGAGACAAAAATCTATTAAAATTTTAAAGATGTATGACAGAAAACTGAAAAGAATGATGATAAAGATGTGCTGTTTATAAGAAAGAGGTCTCAAAGAAATCAGATTTTATTTAGAAGTATGACAAAATTACTTAAAAATGTTGCCTGAGAGGGCGCTGGTGACTTAAAACAACTTTGGTGACTTTGAGTTCTGCCATGGTCAAAGAGGATGAAAAGTGCACCAGTACTTTCAAATAACCCCACACCTTGATTTGGAGTCAATTAATCATAGGAGCAATACTATATTATAACTTTAATTTATCTCTGTCTTTATCAAAAGTTTGCAATAGGAATCCTTTCACTATTGTGGCAGTGCACTATCTTACATAAAACTCTGATTTCAAATATCACACCCCTCTTGGATTTAATTGTGGGTGATTTTAGAATACAAAAGAATTGGATAATGCTTACCGGTCATTGTGCACATTTTCTACTCGGATTTTGAATTCTGCTCACCAAAGAATATTCTAATAATAAAAGGTAACATGAATTTGGATTTTGTTAGATGCTTTGAATGAAATCTAAATTTACATCAACGTTTATTTTTGAACCATTCATTTATGTTATTCTTCTAAACAAAATCAGATTTCTTTGTGAGCCCTTTCTTGAAAATTGCAAATCTTCATTGTTCTTTTTTCTCTGCTATTTTGAAGTTTTAACAAACTTTTGACCCACTGTTTATAGACATACAATATTACAATATTATAAAACCACCCAAAAAATAACAGATTTTAATAATATGCTGCATAAAATAAATAATTTTAAAAGACTTAAACAGCTGAAATAAGTTACATTTTCGCAATAAAATCATTAAATGAAAAAAATAATTAATTTTACATAATGATTTTTTTAAATTTATTTTAGGAGTGTGAGATCTTTTATTTATTTATTTTTTTTAAATAACTAGTATTTAAAAAACAATTCTTTTTCCAAAACTTGGAATAACCTGTAACTTAGCATCACAAAAAGTTTAAATGATTATATTAGGAAGATGATTATAATTTGTTTATTTTTCTTCATGAGGAAACTCACAATACTTCATGAAAGAATTATGTAACCTAGAAAGTTTGAAAGCTTGGTAATATAATGACTCTGGAAATTGAAATAAGTGAAATTTCTAAACTCTCTGAAACTGCTATTCACAATAATTATTTTTATGCATATATATATATATGAGACAGAGAGGGAGAGAAATAGAGAGAGAGACAAAATACTGCACAAGTAAATAAAGTGCATGTGTGAAATATTTAAATTTGAATGTGTGTTAAAAATTATAAATTAAAATTGAATGTGTGTAAGAAAACATTTTTATTTACCAATATCTGTTTGAAAAGTTTGAATATTGAAGGTTTGAAATATATTAGAACAATTTAAATTGGATTTTATTTATCACTTTTTGTTTATTTATGCAAGAAAGTGTGTTTCTCTTTCATTAATAGAGAATTTCAAGAAAATTTTTTAAAACTGTTTTAAATAATTAATGAAACTTATGTAAAAGTTTTGCTAAAGTCAGCAAAAAGTTAAAAAAAAATTTCTTTTTTCTAATTTAAATAATTGTAAATGTAAGTACTCACTGCTAAAATAAATTTAGTAAAATATCAAACTATCATTTATTCAATATGATCTTTCTGTTTGTTTTATTGAATCATGCAGTCGAATATTTATTTTTATCGCTTAATTATAGTGCGATTATTTATTTTTTCAGATAAGAGACGAAGAGCCTAATAAGCAAGCTATACCAAAAATACTTTCACTAACAGCTGTACCAGTTACATATTTTTATCCTTCCAAAGTTTATATTGTAATTGGTGGTCTTGGTGGTTTTGGAATTGAACTTACTAAATGGATTATTTCTAAGGGAGGACGTAATATTATTCTTACTTCAAGGAATGGTCTTAGGACACCATACCATCACCTTTGTTACCAGAGATGGAAAAAGAAAGGCATAAATGTTGAAGTTTGGACTTTAGATGTATCAAAAGAAAAAGAAGCTAAGAAATTAGTTCAAGAAGCAGAAAATATTGCACCTGTTGGCGGAATTTTCAATTCTGCTGTAGTGAGTGGCTTAAGAATAATATTTTTAATGCATTTGATTCTAACTTTACCTAGTCTAATTGTGTGGCATTTTGGAGTTAGTATTTGTGAAATTCTTATTAAAAAATTCCACTTATGCTTATTTAATAATTCATTTTGTGAAGAAAAAATGGCCATACCTATTTATATAAATTGAAACTTAATTTTTTTACAATTACATAATCCAAAATTCTTACATTATTTAGCTAATCACAATTGACTGGTTTTATAATTATATTCTTCATAAGAGATTTAAATTCTTGCCTTATTCAAAAACTAAAATGTTAAAAGTATGTTATCATTTTTTAATTAGTACTATTAATTGAAGAAAGATAATGAATACTATAATTAGAATAAAGAAATTAGCTGAAAAGCCAATAAAGTTAGTATTTGATGATTTGTAATGTGTGTTTTAATATTTTATGTTAGATCACTAATTTTATATGATAGATAATATCGTAGTTTAAAATTTTCTGTTTAGTTTACTTATATTTAATTTCAGTTTAATGTCATATTTTATTCTAAAATAGACAAAGTAAATAATATAAAATTAATATTCTAATATCTTAATAAGTCTTCATTCATTTTAAGTTTAAAAACATATTTTCACTTTCCAACACTAATTAAATGTAAAAAAGTTTTAAATAATTATCTTTTAAAGCAACTTTTAATGAAGTTATTTGATATTTTGAAATAATTTACATTATTTACAGGTGTTACAGGATTGCTTTCTTGATTCACAAAATCCAATGAAGTTTGAAACAGTTTGTGCCCCAAAAGCTTTAGCTTCTAAGCACTTAGATGATATATCTAGAAAAATGTGTCCATCTCTGGATTACTTTGTTTGTTTTTCATCTATTAGTTGCGGTCTAGGTAATGCAGGTCAGACTAACTATGGCTATGCGAATTCAGTAATGGAAAGAATCTGTGAACAAAGAAGGAAGGATGGTTTACATGGTACTGTATACATAACTATTTGAGTTCTTTTAATAAGTAATATAATTTACTTGATTTCTAATTGTAAATAAAAGTTTACTTTGTTTTAAAATATAAAAATTGTCATTTTTATTTATTGGGTTAATAATTGTTCTGCTATGATTGTTTAAATTTTTTATAATCGAGAGAACTCTAAAAAGATTTAAAAATCTTTTTTTCAGGGTGTTATTAATGCTTTATATTATAAAAAAATCCATTATTTTATTTTATAAGTAACATAATCCTTTTTATATTGATTTTAAATAACACTTCTTAAATATGTTTAAATTTGACAAATACCCTTTCTATATAAGAACTTTTTCTAATTAGAAGTCCTTCATTAAATATCGATCTCATGATTAGATTTTTCCTTTTTAAATTAACTTTAAAATTGCGTGCTAATCTTTCCTAGAGGGTATAAATAATTAGGTGTTTAATAAATTTTACAATGTATATTTCTAAAGTTAATTATTTCCATCTTTTAAAAGTAATGTCATTTTTCTTTTCAAATTAATAAAATAATTGCTTGCTAAAATTTAATGAGTTTTTTTCCAAAACTTTATAAATGAATATATTTTGATCCTTCAAATTACTTTAGTTTAAAAAATTTCTGCTACAAACTAAGATATTTACTGCTCTAAATTGTTTTGTACCAATTATATATCTGTAGTTGTGTTAATATATTATTTTTTTCATACAATTTAAATTCAATCTTTGATGTTTTATTCAAAAACTAAAATTCTGTCAAAAGTATGTTACCATTTATAATTAGCATTATTAATTTATTGAGATATTATCTATGTAAAAATATGTTCATTTTTTTTTTGTTATCAGCTTTTGGGTAATATTTTTCTTGTTTTTAAAGTATTCTTGATTGTTGTAAATTGATATAATTATTTTTGTTAATTATTATAATAAAAATTTGACTTTTGTATTTAAAATATCTTCATGAAACTTGCACCTCTATTTTTTGTGATAAAATATTTTAAATCTCTAAATTAATTTTAATCTATATATCTTTAAATCCACAGGTCTTGCAATTCAGTGGGGTATAATTGGAGGTGTTGGACTTGTTCATAGAAATATGGGGGATGATGCTGTGATTGCAGGAGTTAGTGCTCAAACTATGAAGTCATGCTTAGAAACATTAGATTTCTTTTCTCAAGTGGAATACCCTGTAGTAAGCAGTTATATACCGTCAACTACAATGAAAACATCTTATGACCTTGATATTGTTGCACAAATATCAAAAATATTAGGTACCATGCTTTTACATAATTTTAAATTCTGAAATTTTTTTTAAAATATAAAAATTATGTCTTATATTTGCAGTTTATAAAAGTTGTCAATAAAAGAAATAAAAAAATTCCAAATCAGATTTAATTTATAAAATTGTTGGAAACTTTGAAAGCCATGATTCACAATATTATATGATTTTAATTTGTTTTGAAATTGCTGTAACTATCTCAGACGTTTTATTTCATTCATGCTGAAAGATATTTTTATTGTTTTATACAAATTCAGTTTTGTATGATTTTCTGTTATTTTAATTACGTGTATTTTTTTAAAAATCATGCAGTTATTTGAAAAAAAAATATATAAAAAAGTAATTTTAATAAAGAAGTTATTTAAAATCAATATTAAAATCTGTACCAACAATATTTAGAAAAAATCATTTTCTTAAATTCACTATTAAAATAAAACTTTAATAATTAAAATATTTAATGGGTTTTTTTTTTTTTTTTTTTTTTTTTTGTTTTGGTGATAGCTTATATTTATACATATAACTTTATTTTTCTAAATTTCAATTATTTAGAAAATGAAATTATATGTATAAATAATATAACAATTAAATCAATTCAGTGTCTTTTTATGTATAAAACTAAGTATTATATCTTTCCTTTCCTATTATGGTTATTAAAAAATTTTTTTAATAGAGTCAAAACTTTGAGTTTTAATACATCAAATTTATCAGCTTAATGATAAATTTGATGTATTAAAATTTTATTTTAATTAATCTCAAAAATTTTGATTTAAAAAAATTTGATTCTATAAAAATTTATGAAATTTCTTATTTATAATTTCAAATCTGTGTTTTTTATATTTTTTTATCTAGCTATATTAACTCAAATAATTTTATTGCAAAATGTATTAGCTTTATTAAAATATTGCTTAGAACTTTTCGTTATTTATCTATCATAATATAAAATTAAATAATTTTATTTGAGTCTCTCTTATTTTTTAAAGTGTTGTTGGTTTGATAAACAATTTTTGACTTTTATTAAGAAATACACTTCAGAAAGAAATCTTAAGTTTCCTTGAAAAACATAATGGAAGAAATATTGGAAAAATACAAAGCTTTTCATAATATTTTTTTATGAGGAGAAAAATATTTGGCATGACAATTAAGTTAATTTGTGAGCAAAGCATATTTATTAAACCCTATTTATATTAATTACTATTTAAAGTTTATAAATTTTCTCTTAGCCCATTCCAAAACATTGATCCTGTGTTGAACTATGGCTCTAAATTTTATGTTTGAAGATTAAAGAAATAAAAGTACTTAGAAAATACATCAAGTATTTTTAACTTTCCTTAAGTTATTTAGAAAACTAAAAATAAATAAATAAATAAAAAAAATTAAAGAATATTTTTTAGCTAAAAAATTTTATCTCTTTATGAAATAACGAATAGATTTTCTATGTAATAAATTAAACAAAAAATTACATTGCAGCATGCTAAAATAAACTTTTTATTACAAAAATTTTTGTTATCAAATAATGTAATTGAATAGTTATTGATATAATGTGATTTATCAAGTGAGTATTTACCCAAAACAACACTGTATAAAAATATGCCAATAATTATTCAATTTATTTACATTAATAATTAGTAATTGTTATGCTTTGAATAAAACTCTGGAATAATTCATTTTATGTTTTTTAAGATTTACTTTAATATTTTCAGGTATGAAAGATGCTAATGCTTCGATCCGAACTTTTGGAGAAATGGGATTAGATTCTTTGATTGGTGTTGAAGTCAAACAATTGTTAGAAACCACATTTGACATATCATTAACTATGAATGAATTGTTGGAAATGAAAATGAGTGATGTTAAGGTTATGACTCCCAAATCATCAGATGAAAGATGTAAATCTACAATTCCTATTTTAAATATTAAACTGCCTCCCTCACTTTTACATACTGAACCTTTAGTTTCTCTAAATGCAGAAACGAGTTCAACTCTTATTCTCATTATTCATATTGGAGATACAGACATCAATGATTTTCATCTATTAGCACAAAACATCAATTGTCCAGTTTATGCATTACTTTGGACAAAATCAGTTCCTAGAGAAGATATGAAGTCATTGGCATCATGGTACATTAATGTAAGTCTCATTGTTTTCTTAAATATGTTACTGCCTGTGTAATTTGAGAAAATAATACAATAATTCATTTAGAAAGTTTTAAGGAAGTAGAAATTGGTTTAGCCGAAAATGACAACTCACTGTATGTTACATATTAAAAAAAAAATAGGATTTTAATTCAAATTGACCTCATCTCATTAAGATCCTTAATATTAAGATATATTATATATCATTTGTGCAATATGACGGTTTTAAGATTTTCAAACATTTTACTTGACAAGCTTGCAAACTAAATTTAGTAAATCTGGTTTCTATTGAAGATTTTTTAATGTGTTGCAGACTCTGGTTAAAATGAGTTTTGATTTAAGGCTGATTATTTATGTAGTTCTCTGGCTTTCTAATAAAAAAAGTAAAACAAATTGGGTAATTTATCTCATTAATTCAAAAATCCAATCCTGTGATTGCTATATCAATTAGATCAAGTTGCATTGAATAACAACTGCACTCACCTGTTACTAAATGTCTGTTTTCGCTATACAGTACCATAAAACATCAATTTTCAATAAAACAAAAAAATGAATATAAATCATTATTTTTGTTTCTATATACTTTTCCTTTATATGTTATTCTAAAAGGATAACAAAGTTTGGATCATTTGTTATGTATTAATTTCGATGGGGTTTCCATTTCGCTTCCAATTTTCAACTAAGATATTTGTATTATGATATTTATTACACAATTTTATCACGCTGTTACCACCTGTTTTGCTTTCTAAATATAAATATTTTCAGAAGATGGACTTTGTTCATTTTGTAAAGGTATTAAATTGAAAAAAACATTTTTTCTTGTAAAGTTGATATTTTGGTTTCTTTATCCAGGTGGAATTGGTTTACATATTTTTTACCATTCATTTGTATCAGTTATGATTTTATTAAATGAATACCACAATTATCATACTTTACTATAATACTTTTTGATTGATTGTAATTGATCAATATATTTTTCTTAATTAAGTTACTTTTGAAACCATTTGATAGATTTAATTTAAAAATTATCTCAATCACATGAGGGATACTTTAACCTTAAAGAAAACGTTATATTTTAACATTTATTTATATGTTAGGAAACAGAATTAAATTTATGTTAGAATTTCATGGTTATACTTTACCTGAACAAATCTTTTTATTTTGAAATTTTTGTTTCATTATTTACTTGTGTTTTTACAATAATTAAAGTTAAAATTATAATTTTAAGTGCAAATTTCTGATTAATAATTTTTTAATGTTTTTTTACAATATGCAAAATGAATCTCTTGAAAACGAAGTAAGAATTTAATTAAATTTTCTAGAAGGATACATTTTATCCTATTAATTAAATATTTTGAGTAGTACCTTTTCATCTAATACAACAGGTGAAAAACTTTTTCTCAATAAATTTAATCAGAACTTTTATTTTTATTGAAAAGTTATCACGTGGTGTATTTTTACATTTACTTGTCTTTAAAAATGTATATTTTAGAGAACAAATTACTCATTTGACAATCTATTGAAAATCTTTCTAAAATTAGTTGATTCAAATGTTAGATTAGATGTGTATATACTTTTATTCACATGGCCACTATGAATCTGGTTTTCTGAAATTAATAAATTTATTTAAAGTAAAATTTTAAAATTAAAATATAATAATTCTGAAATAAATTTATTTAAAGTAAAATCTTTTCTTTTTATAAATAATCACTGACAAGAATTCTTAGTATTAAATTTTAAGAACATGTCAGTATTTTATTAATTATAAAATGTGTATAATAAGCTAGATTATAGAGAAAATATTTAGGATCTATAATCACACACGTACACAAGCTTATATGAATTATACCATGGCTTATATAAATTGTACCACAGTTTTAATGAATAAAGTTGCTAAGGGCTCATATGCAAGATGCATAATTAAACAAGCTTTTTAAGTTTTTCTTATAACTATATGACTCAAATAATTTATTTTGAATTTATCTGAAAATGGAGTAAATAATAGTAATTTTGAAAGTATAAATTTTCAACAATCATTCCTTGATCCAGTGTTTTAAAAACTTTATAAAAATTACTTCATTATATTTTACAATTTAAAAATAAATCAGCATGCATTATTACAAGAACTTTATTAAAGCTGTGTTTATATATATATATATATATATATATATATATATATATATATATATATTAAAATTTTAAGTACTGCTTTAGAATTAATTTTTCCCATCTATGCATTTTTCATTAATTTTATTAAAATATACTTGTTTTTTACAGTCCATTGAGTCAAAAATTCAGAGACATTTTCATCTCATTGGATACTCACTTGGCGGTAGTTTAGCATTTGAAATGGCTTTGTTGAGTGAAAAGTCTTCCGCTAATGTAAAATCAATCACCTTGTTAGATGGTTCTTCAAATCTCATTAGAAATCTCAGTAAAGGAAATGAAAATGAAAATCAAGATGTTTTTATGCTTTGTAATTTTATTCAACAATTTTCCTCTGAAAATCTCCACCTGGTAAATTTCTATTGCCTTCTTATATTGCATCTAGTAGAGTTCACATATTACTTTAGAAAATAGGAAAATACTTGTTTTTTTCTTTTGATTACTGAAAACTCTTAAATAAAAACTCAAAAATTGTATTTTTATTTTTTCAGAAATGAGAATTTTTTTCTAATCACAATTTTTGTTGAATAAATTTGTATGTATTACTATAAGAACTGTATTTGTTAAAATTATGGTATTCATTAAAATTTTAAAGTTCTACTATTCACTCAAAAAAATTTCTTGCAGTCGTGGCTTTTTCCCATGGGAAAAAGTTTCTTTAGGGAAAAAAGAAAGTCGCCCCCCCCTACTATTGCATTCCTTACCAATAATTGAATTTTAATTTTTTATAATTAATTTTTAATTCTAATATAATGGACTTTTTAATAATTCATAGAATTTTATTTTCCAATCAACATTTATATTTTATTAAAAAAATGTATACCCTTTCTAAAAAATCTAACTATTTCACTTTTATAAAAGATTTGAATAAATTGAAATTTTGTTCAAAATGTTAAATTTCATTAAATAATTTAGTCCAAAAATTTATTTAAGCTATAAAAATAAGTATTTTCACATTGTGTAAAATTTTATTAATATTTTAATTATTTTTTTAGATTTATTAATATCATTAAGAAAGATTTGTGTTATAATCTAATTAAGAACATTCATTAAGAAACCAATTAAAACTGAGTATCACACAACAGAAAAACTATTTTCATATTAACATAAAGTAAGCAGATAAAAATATTTTATAACAGAACTTATTACTTATTGTGGTTTTTTCAGCAAATTTCTTATCTTTTACAAAAGCAAAGGACTGAAAATTTTATTTACATTTGAAATTTGCTCTTTTAACCTTGAGTTATTATAGTTTGTTGTAGTTTTTAAACTCTGAGATAAAGCTCACAATATTTTTTGTTCAAAAATAATTTTCCTTTAAAAAAAATTAATTTATCATTTTAATATTTTTTAGCTGGAAGCTGAACTTTTAAAGATAGAGACTTTGAATGAAAAAATAGAAAAAGTTGTACATTGTATTACTTCAGAATGTCCAGAAAATATAAATAAATCTGAAATATACAATGCCATTTCTGAATACCTGGAGAAGTCTCGAATTATTGAATCTTACCTTCCAAATAAGAAACTGTCCAGTGATATCACTCTCATTGAAGACTCCTCACAGGTTTTTGCTAATGATGTTAGCGAAATCAAGAATATTTTTTCTGAGGTAAATACTTCCTTCTAAATCATAAGAAAATTTTTGGATATTATTATTTTACTTCTGCTGTAATAATTGAACTTAAATAAATTCTAATTATATCTTAAGATAAAATGTTAAATAGAAAAAGTACAGTGGCCAAATCAAGTTTTTAAAATACTGGATTATTTGGAAAGTAATTTGGTTTTTCATGGAAATGAAAACATACAGTGAATAAATATTTTATAGGATAGTATATTGTCAATATCTGAATTTCAATTGTAATTAGTCCAATACCTTTTGCCACCTTTTTGGTAGTAGTATAATTCCACATTCATGAAATGGCTAATTTTTACTAGCAAAACCTGATCTTAGTGGAGAAGAGGAAATTCTTTCTGAACAACTCCATATAAATTAATTATATTATTGTGATTAACTATGTGATTGAATTTTTCTAAATTTATTTAGCTGTTTCATTCTTCTGAAAAACTCACTGCACTGATTTATAAAATAAAAAAAAAACTAATTATTTTTGTTTTATTTTTCTGATAATTTTTAATTAAAATTTTTGAAATATTTATTGATTATTTAACTACTATAAAAAACTTATTTTAAAATAATATACAATGCATGTACATTGACCTCCAAAAGTTAAAAAACAACTGATTTTTTGTCCCTAATTTGTGTGCAAGTGAATGAATTTAGAAGCACCAAATTTGGATGACATGTGCACAAAACAGGTATATTTGGATTGCAACATAGAAATTTATACTAAAAAATGTATAAATAATTTTAAAAAAAAATCTTGCTCAAAAAGTTTTTTTTTTTTTTTTTTTTTTTTTTTTTTTTTTTTTTTAAAAAGAATAATCACAATTTTATGTGGTAAAGTGTCACAGAAACAGATCAGAAATGAGTTCTAATAAAGGATATGTCCACCTATCTTGAATGAATTGCATGCAGCAACATCGACTTTCTATACTGTCAATTAAGTTGTGAATTACCAAGACCAGACATGGAAAAGCTGTTTTCCAGATCATCTACAGATCTTGGAGGTGGAATTAAAATAGCAAACTGTCTACTAAGACAGAGTCAGAGATGCTCTATTGGATTCAGGTCTAAAGATCAAGTTAATCATTCCATTCGCTCCAAATCAACACCCTCAAAATATTCCTTAACAACTACAGTTTGATGAGGTCGTTTGTTACCAACCACATTAAAATGAAATCATTGCCAATTGCAACGGCATATGAATTTCATTCTAATATGTCATACTATTCACAGCATTTCTCCCTGGAACACTTGAAGAACAGTGTGATTACTGAGTGAGAGCCCTTTTCAAATCATTATTTCACCAACACAATAATTGTATCCTTCCACTATGTTGGATTGTTGATATTTGCTGCTTTATTCCCTCCAGATCATGATCGAAGCGGCCTTTTGAGTGAATCTGGACTCATCTGTGAAAAGTACAGAAGCCTTGGTCCAGGAAACGTGTTCTCTTGGCTGAGCTAATCAGACACTTCACTTTCGTCCTGTGAGGAAAACATGCGTAACTGGTCACTTTGCATGGTGAAGACGTCTTCGAACCATTATGGAGAATATTCTCCCTGATGCTACTGAGTGGTCTGTAACAAGTTGCAGCACAGAAATGCTTTTTCTTCCGGCCGAAAGAGTTGTAAAACAATTTTCTGCAGGTGTTGTAATTCGTGGTAGGTCTGGAACATGTCTTCTGGACACAAGCTTCGGATTGTGTCCAGAAGACATGTATTTATATTGATTATAGAGAGGGTGGATTGCACTGCGAGACACATCAAGGCGTCTAGCATCATAAGCCTGTAACATCCCTATTTCCATGCATCTTCCCAGATTCAAGTTATAGGTTCTGATTTAATCAGCCCTTGTGTGCCTTGTGTTAAATTGCCTCTAAGTTGTTAAAAGAACCAACCTACTGATATTTCTGTTTTAATATCATGTATTACGTATAAAATATTATGTAGACTTCTGTAACTGTTCTATTCAAAGTATCTGGTTTCGTCAATACTACATCATATTTATAGAGTATTTTTAGTAGAAACATGTTATATGTGAGCTGATTTAATTATACATAGCCTTGGACTCATTTACTTGAAATAATTATTTACTGTGACCACAGAATTCTATAATGTAAAAAAGACTACAGAATTCTATATGTAAGAAATACTGTGTTAAATATATTTTCCCCCCGCGATTTGTTTTTTACAATTCATTTTATTTTAATACCTTCTATTAAATTAATTTTATTCAATACGTTACAAATGCGCCTGTTTTCAGATTTATGTATTATTACAAATAACAATAATTCCAATACAAATAAATCCAGAATTTTTTTTCTTTTTTCTCCTATTTATTTTATAATAGAATTTCAAATGTTTTACATTTTCCAACAATTAATATTATTAATTCTGATATTTTATTACCTTTATATAATATAATACAATGTTTTTTTTTTGTTTGTTTAGGTATGCACAGGAAACATAGAACTTCATCGTTTGATGTTCAAAAACGAATTATCTAAAAATGATACAGTGGAACAGTTGCTCACAGCCTTGAAGCATTGCTTGCTTTGATAACAACTTGTAGATATTATAAATAAATATTTAACTTATTAATTAAAATATTTTAAAAATCTCTCTTTTATTTACTTATTTTACCTAACTTGTTTGTTTTAAAGTATTTTTTAAAGTTAATTCTAGACTCTGAACATTTAATATCCAGAATAATTTCTTTTTGTTGTAAAAAAAATAAGTAGGTAACTTAAACTCAGTGATGGATTACAATATAATAATTGAATCTGTGACCATAAAAACTTCAGAAAAATAAAGAATTTTTCAAATTTGTAAGGTATTTGTATAGTATGCTTATATGGATCTTCTCAGGTTTCCAAGATAAGTACTTAATTAAAGAAATCTATTTTGTGCTCTTCCAACTATGTACTTGTAACTTCAATTACATTTTGTGTGGCGTTATCCTGTTGAAAATTATCATTTGTAAGACAACCCTTGGTGTTGATACCGATATCTAAAAACGTTTCACTTATATGTATAATAAAGTGAAAATTTTTAATTATGTAGTTTCTAAAATCAGTTTTTTAGATTTTTCTGATTGAAGGAAGCATATTCTACAAAATTATCAAATATGTCAAACAAAAATTAAATTTGTAGGTACTTTATCATACTAAAATTTTAAAATTGGTTATAAGTTAGAATGGTATTTAAAATAATTTGCTATTCAGTTATAATTATTTCTTTTCTGAAAAGAAACCTTTTTTTAACATCCCCATAAAATTATAAAATACATAATAAAGTTTTTAAGAAAATGAATAAAAACAGCTGCATTAAGATTAAGATAATTTAAAATTGTTTTGTTGCAGTGAAAAATAGTTAGTTGGTAAAATCGCGAGTGTTAATAAAAACGAATGTCTAATGTATGCGTAGGTTTTTTTTCCTTGTAAGAGTGGGAAATATTTTATTTTTAAATAATTTTCCCCTCGAGTCGTGATACTTTCATCCTTTTTAAGAATATAGTCTAGAATCATAACTTAATTTGTTTTATAAACCCATTAAGCGCACCATGTTTATTTTGAATGTTATATTCTGTATTGAAGTAAGAAAGAAATGATTTATCATGTGATCACACCCACACACACACACAGAGAAGTGACAATTGATTGGCTAAAATACGCGAAAAAATTCTCATCCATTGGACTTCAATTTACACAATTTTATCGTCGCTTTGAACTGAGAAATTGTTTTCTAATTATTAATCTGATTTAAGACCAAAAAAGTCTAAGAGAGAGAAAAGCACCAGGGACGAAAGGTTTTACCTGAGAAATCGCTCTTGTTTGTTACTGGCCTAACTTTTAAAGGCTTGCTAGTGGGCTCATGGAAAGATTTCTAACCTATGAAAGAAAAATATTATCAAAAATATATATTCTAGTTAGAAAAAAATAATAGATGAATATTTTTAAACCTTAATCTGCATATAGAGGATATATAAGCAATTTAATATTATCCGAACCATCAACTTTTATTGCATTAGGGGATTTATTTAGACATCTTGAACTCTATTAATAAGAAGCTGATCTTTGGGAGCATAAGGATTACTAGGAAAAGAAGACCTCACACAAAATGAATAGACTTGTGAAAGAAATTTATATTATGTTTTTAGTTGTCATTTTTTGTTTTCACACATTCATTTTATTTCAGTTTTATTATCAATGTTATACATTCATACAATGAATGCACATTTTATTTTAAATCATGTTTGTATACATAATAGTATAGCTGAAGCCTAACATTTCTGAATAAAAAATAATTCAAAACTTTTTAGAAAAAAAAATATTTATTTATCTAGCTTATCTCAGTTCAAGAAACAATAAACGAAGAAGTTTACATTAATTTGGTAAATTTTATGTTAAAACTATATTTTTAAATATGGTATTAATTTAAAAAGTAAGAATTAAATTTTACTTTTAAAAAAAATTGAACTTAAATGCCGATTAAAATATAACTCGTAAAATTAGGAAACTTGTAAATAATAATAAACAGTTAAAAATTACCCAATCATACATTGAAAATTGTATTAAGGAAGCAATTTTTAATAAGAAAAATTGGAACAATAAGCAATTTGTAATAATTAAAATTGAAACAATAAACAAATTTATAATAATAAAAATTGGAACAATTAACAGTGTGTAATAATAAAAATAGGAACAATTAACAATTAGTAATAATAAAAATAGGACACAATAAATCACAACAAAGACATTTAAACAATCAACAAAGAAATACAAAAATATTTAAGCAATCTAAGAATAATGTGATCATTGTTATAGTTGTTGATACTTATAAAAAGGTTTATTAAAAGTGAGTTGGTTGCATTTAATTATTCTTCTCTAGATGGTTCATTTAATATTTGTTTTTTTTTTTTTTTAGCTTTTTATTTCTTTATAGAGAAAAATCTTTTTTGTGGAATTATTTTCTTAATAGAAGGTTCTTTAAAGAAACTGAATGTGACATTTTTTATAATATCATTTTCAACTAAATTTTCTAACGAATTACAGGTATTATACATTTGTTGCGATACTAACCCATTAATCGAAGATTTCGTTTGGGTTTTAATGTATAATTTATTGATTTTATTTAAAATAAATTCTTATAATGGCAAAATTACTTATTTTGTCATCATTTGAACTGTTTATCATTAATATTGGATAATACCGTATTTTCCTGTATATAATCCGCGGATTATGTGTTAAAAAGTTCCGAATTTCGTTGTGCGTATTATACGCCGCCGCAGATTGTCTGATAAAAAAACATTCTCCATCTGAAAAGCTTACAAGTAAGTTTTGAAAGAAATACTCTTTATGTTTCATAAAATAAATAACAAGTGGTACTAGGACACACCTGAGTTATTTAAACTATAATCAGCTTTGTGCAATTACGTTCAAAAACGAATTCGGTTCCTCTTAAAGATTTTACGGTTGTAAATTCGCTAACGTCATTTTGCAATTTGCCTTGACGCGAGCTGTTTCGTTTTGAAAATATTCAAATTCGTATATCGTCATATTAAAGCGAAAAATATTAAGTTACCCAGCAGATTTTAAATTAAAAGCTATAGCGAAATCAAATAAAAACAATCAAACTTTCTTGACTTGAAACTGAAGAACCTGATGTAATTGCTTAACTTTATATGATTTACTAAGAAATGAAGGTGACTTGATAAACTATTCTTTATTTGTTGCATACAATGAATCAAAAGTATTTTCTATCCTTCTTTATAGTGTTGATATGAGCTTGTATGGATTTTAGTTACTTTTCCTTTTTGCAAACAAGGCAATTAAATTATTTTTAAATTTGTATTTTTTTAAACTTTTACAACACATATAGACTCTTGAATTTTTTTTTCATCTAAATAAATGTTTCGTTTCCCTATGAAAATTTTCTAAGTGCATATTAATGTTCAATTTAAATCTTTTTCTGTAGCAATATGCACATTATATGTATTCTGTTACTATATTTAAAAAAATTTTTTTCATAAGACTTTTTAGTGTGTGTATAATTTTTTAATTCCATCAAAAATTGTTGTAAGTTATTAAATTTATATTCATTGAATTCACAAGTAAAAGTTTTTAAAATTTTGTATATGTTTTTTCTTTTGTCAATGGAGATTGAATTAAAATGGCTTTGTCATGTATACAATAGATGTTTTGCAAAACGCCCAAAGATATTTTTCCAGTATTATAAAAAAATGGAGCATTATCACTCATAAAAATTTTAACCTTCATTTCTACGGCACCATATCTTTAATTTTTAGAACAAAGTTAGTCATTGTATTAAAATTCGCAATTAATGTTAAACAATGGGCTGTGGGGAAACTTTCTTTAAACTCATCAATTAAAATCAATGTTACAAGCTCAGAATTTTATCCAGTCGCCCCATTTGTGGTACTGTTGCAAATTCTGTTATTTCTAAATTCAACAAACATTTGCAATTGAACAGGAATTATAAATGCCAGAAAAAATCCTTATCAATAAATGTTCATGAGAAATATTTTGTTCCTTAAAATCTAAAATCATGTTAAGGTAGCAAAGAATGTAGGAGGATCAATAAGATTTATGTGTCTGAGGTTTAACTCCTTCTCCTAATAATACTGCCACCAAAAAGCCTAGAATAGACCTTACTGTGTCTTTTGCTCAGGCAGCTAAAACAACTAAAATATCTGTTGTGAAGGATGGGTTTTAATTCATCTAACTTACTAATGAAGATGTTATCTTCACACAGTTAAAGTTGCTTATCAAGAGAGATGAGATCTCCATAGGAGATCATCTGAAGGATAAATATTTGTAACTCTATTTAAATAGCAAGAGCATTGATTTTTCTATGTTATGACCTTAAAACCATGGAGAAGATTGAATCTTCTTTGTTAATAAATGTTTTTGAAGTGAGGGATTCAGAATTCTTGATCCCAATTAACTCCCAAAACTAATAAAAGTGGCTTTGAAGATGAAAGGCATTTATATTGGAAATCCTGCCACCTTATTGAAATGGCTTAATCCAAATTGATGTTTTTAGAGTGGTGTGTTCTGGAGAAATTTTTTAATGATTCTGTTAAATTAATCTGGAAGTTGGTAAGGAAGCAGCAGAAGCTATAAAAAATATAATTAGGATACCTATGCAAGCTTGGATTGGAAATTTTTAAAATTCTCTAAGATCTATGAGAAAGCCACTGTAGTAATCTATCATAGTAAGTTTCTGCAACACAGTTTAAAAAATATACATAATGTAACAACAATATATAAATCATAGTAATAAAATTTAGATACATAAATTACAAGAAGATGTAAAATAATGTTACCTGATATTTCTTATGCTTATAGAATAAAAATTTGCCTTAATATATACTTTTGTACAATTTAGTATAACTATATACCTATTATCAAAAGAATTAAATTTTGACTGGGATAAGAATGAAACAATGATTATTTTAAATTTTAACATATAATACATAAATGCATCATTTTCTGGAACGTTTCTGTTTTTATTTATTTCTGGTCTTCATCATTGTCTGTGGAAATACTTTGATCATATTCAATAGATGATATGTAATCTCTGCAGAGATAAATCAGAATTGAAAAATGGATAGAAATGAAATTTTGCCTACTTGTTACCTAAGTCCTTTTAATTGATATCTTTAAGGAATGTAGGATAAATTGTGAGTGCTTGGTATAAGTAGGTTTCTTGAAGTGAAATGGCTGTGTATGGGGCATCTATAACTGTAATGCTCAAGTACTTTAGAAGGAAAAATCTAAATCAAACACCTTAAATCTAAAGTATCGATTGAAAAAATATATATGTGAAATGTTGTTTTAATTCTGCATTTGAAAAGAATTTACTATTATCACAATTTTGCAATTTTTTGAAAATTTGTGTTTATAAAAAAATTTTTTTTTGAAATTTGTGTTTATAAAATTTTTTTTTTATTATACAGAGAGAGTTAATTGTTTATTGAGTGTTTTTCATAATTTTTTGTCTATTAATATTTGCACGTACAAATGATACTTTCTATTTATCATTCATAATTCTGTAATGCAAATTAGCTAGTTTTTATGTGAAACGTTGTCAAAGTTAATATTAGTTTCAATGTACAAATTAGGTTGAATTTATATTTATTCTTATTTTTAATTATTTAGGAATTCATGTATATAACCAAGTGATGGTAAATAAGCATTTTTAATTGAAGTTTGTATCATTGGCAATGGTGTATTTTAATATAATAGTTTCAAATTTTAGGCCATCAATTTTTCAATGTACTAATGGTGGCTGATCTGATAGTATGCTTTTGTTTTGAAAATTAAATGTTTTGAAATTTGGTGCTGCTTAGTCAATGATTCAGTCTAATTTATTTATTTTGAATCACTCAATGTTATTTTCTGGTTTGTTAATAGATAAGTTTTTATGAAAGTATCATTTTTTACATGATTTCTAAACATTAGTATTTCATTTATAATCTATTTGAGGATTTATTTTCATAGTATCTTAAAATTCTTTGAATTCTAAGATACAATTGAAATATTTTTTCTTAGATTATATATATTCTTGTTACTTTTCTTTTTTTTTTTTCATTAATTTATTACTTGAAATAATTCAAATTTTTTCTATTTGGTGTAAAAAACTAAATTTGTGTGAGGTTCCCATCTTGTTTTCACCACAGTTTCTTTGTTAACAAAAAAAGTAATATTTGTTTTATTCTTAAACAAGTTTTATAAGAATATCTACTTCATAAAATGATGTAAAATATAAAAAAAAAAAAATAAATAAATAAATAAAAAAAAAAATAAATAAATTGCTACGTTTAAAAAAAATTTAAATATTGTTTGGTATTTTTATTAATTTCTTCTAGAATTTTGAAAATTTCATTTATCTATTTCATTCAATGGTATGTGATATAAATAAGAAAAATAAATGAATAAATAAATAAAAGTTTTAAAAATTTAAATGTTGGTAGATGTTTTTTAAAAGTTTTAGAATTTTGTAAGTGTAATACTAAATAGCTAAATGCTGTGGAATAATTGAAATGCGATTGATCATTTTATTTTTCAAAACATATTGGTTTTTGGTGAATCAGAAAGTTATTGAAATAATTCTGCAGAAACTTTTTTATTTGGAAAACTAAAATTTAGTACAAATAACTTTGTTGAAATAAGCAATGTTCAGTATGTAACATAATATTTATATTATGACTGCTTTATATATACAAAAAAAAAAAAAACAATAAACATAAAAGAATGTAAAAACTTTTAGTTATTAACTGTGTATTCTTAACATCTTTCGCACTTTTACTTTTCAGTCATTAAAAAAATTGTAAAAGGTACTTAACAATGAAAAGAAAAATATCAAAGATAACTTTGATTGGTTGATATTTTGAAAAAATAAATCGAAAAATTATAAAGTGTAATATTAAGTAAAGAAATGTTTCATTTTGAACATCTTTCCTACAAATATTTTTAAATGTATATTTTCTAAAATGCATTATTAGTACAAAGGGTATTTTCATGATTGTAGACATTTAATATTGTTCAAAATATATAAACATTTCAGTAAATATAAAATTGAAATTCATGTTGATTGGGTGCAAAGTAATCCCAATCAGCAGATTACTGTACCTAAAACCCAAACAGCTTGTTTGAATTTTAGTTGAGACTTATTTGATTCTGATTTTTCATGCACATCTATCTACACAAAAAATCATCTAATGGTTACTGCTACTCTAGTGTACATCCAAAAATGAGTGGTCAACTAAAAATTTAAATGAACTAAATTAAAGAATTTAATGCCTATAACAAATATTGAAACTTTTGTTAATCTAGACTAATTGCTTTTTAAATAAAAGTTAAACTAAAGTTTCTTATATAAGACAAATTATTTTTTACATTGTTCCCCTCTATTTTCCATTGTTTTCTTAATGTTTCATCTTGTTCCTGTTAGAAATATTTTTCTAGTTTCTTTAATATTTTCTGCTCTGTCTGTAATTGAATTTATTTTATTTTTCACTTATACCAAAAATTTTTAGGGAAATTTTATTTATCTTTTTTGTACATTTCATCAATCAATATATATATATATATATATATATAGTTATTTACTTCAAACAATGAAATCTATCTACTATCTGGTATGAGTGAAGAGCAGCCTTTCAAATCTATTAACTGTTATTTAGCTAATAGTCTATGTTTATATAATAATTGTGAAGTTATGATTGAAAGGTTAAATATTTTCAACATTTGTAAACAAAGTCACAATTTTTTTTTTTTTGCTTTTGATTACTCTTCAAGCGTTATTTCCCCAAAAAATCTATAATTTATTCTGGATTAATTGTAGCTAGTTTAAATTGATTGCTGAATTGTCTAATTCCTTTTTCATGTATTTTATTTGCCATTTCCAAGGAATCAATTAATTTTCTTTAGCTGTCATAATTTAAAAACAGTAAGAATATACTGAAGCTTCCTTTGACTCAATATCTCAGTGTAGTCATTGCATAACAAAGTTTTACAAAGCTTTATAAAATAGAGATTTATTGTAATCTGTAGCGAATAAAAATGCTGTTTTAGAATATGACCTTTTTTTCCAAGTAATAATGTTAGTTTAGTGTGGCATAACAAAATTATTCATCTGTAATTTCTTTGAGAAAAATAAATTTATTTATTGTATCCTAACTAATATAAAACATTTATTTTATTAAACATTTATTAAAAAATAAAAATATACTTTTTATATGAAATCATTCTAAAATTGACACAAAACGATAGTGATTGTGCAGATTTCATTATTATTATTTTTTTATGTAAATTTTAATTATTGACCAAAACTTTTTTCTTAATAAAGATAATGCCATTAAAAGTATTAGGTCGGAAACATCGGGAATTATAGCAATAAAATAAATTAATTTGTGATGAAAATTAACCAAACATTTTGCAAATAAATTTGATTAGATATTTAAAACGCTTAGCGAAAAAAATT
>JAPDSC010070348.1:0-16758 GCA_026290005.1 Latrodectus geometricus
TATATATATATATATATATATATATATATATATATATATATATATATGAAATAAATAAACAAAATTCGTTTCGCATCGAAAATGGATGTACAGCAAGAAAATGTTTTTGCCTGAATATGCCAATTGTTCACATATTGTACCTGTATAGGGCGCTTCGGCGCTTTTAGAAAAGAGTATAGAATAGGAACTCAATGTTAACAATAGATTTTATGATAGTATTCGTAAATCAAGGACACCTGTTGTTTGATTCAAAATGTATGGACGATAGTATTTGGTTATCATCAAGACATGTGTCGTGTCACCAATGGGGTACATAATGGACATTTCTAGAGGGTGTATAAACTTTGAGAGAGACGGGTTCTTCTATTTATAAAATAAATGCTTTCAAAATAAATAAACCATTTATGCTAACTTTGTATAATATTTAATGAAATATATTTCTAAAAATAATAGATTTCGTGAAGAACACTTTTTGCAGTATACCAACCAAAATGCGCTAGAAAATCAGAGCTGCTTTTTTAAGGCTTACTTAGTGGTTACAGACTGACAAATTTGGTTAAAAAAATAATAATTGATTTACTCTTTCCTCTTATATATGTATGTATAAACCAGCAAATGAAGTTCCGTTATAAGTTTCTAATGGTTTATTTCTGAGAAAAAAGCGTAAGAAAATCGTTTAAATTACCTTTATACTGACAGATGATTAATATGGTCGATAAATCACAAACTTTGCTTAAGATTTGTAGAACAGTTTCTAGTAATTCAATCGTTAGGAATCATTAAGATGAATAACAGTGAAACTGTCGTAAAATCCTGTCTTTAGAAGCTGCAAAGAATGGTATATAAAATGTTAAGTAATGATCAATAATTTATTTTCTAGTTCTTGCTACTTTTACATTAACAATTTGACGTATTTACATTAGAATATAGACACAAATGTAAAATTTCCTAGAATAATTATTTCACGAATATAAGTAACATTTATTTTTAATTTTGGTTTTCTTAATTAATTTAATAGTTTTTGACAGTGAAGGAAGTATGAGCTAGAATGTTTGTCTAAAAATGTAATCAATGAAGTATATAATGAATTTTCAGGGAATGAAATTTTAAAATAAAGATTTTGAATATGTAACTTATTATGAATTTTCCTAATTTAAAATATTTTTCTGATCTTTATTTCTTTATTCTTTCTTCTAGATATGATAATATAAAAATGCTTACTTGCAAACGAACAAATCTTAATAAAATTATTCATAGAATTAATTTTTATTATTTTTAATGAATATTGAAATTATAGGTGTGAATTATGAATCATTAAATCAAATAAAATCATTGGTGTATAAAAGTATATTAATAATTAATAGAGAAAATTAAAGCATTTGAATATAATTTAAATGCTTTATTTTCTGTAATTTTCTTCACTTATAATAAAATTTTTATATGTATGCAAAAATATTTATAGATAATTATATCACTCTTTTCTTTTTATAAATTCGGGGAATTATTATTTACATTAAATTATTTTGTGTGGAGTTTCAATTATAAATTTAATATTTTTTTTAAAAATGAGAATCTTTATTTCTCAAGAAATATGTAATTGAGATTTTCTCGTTTTTTATTAAGCCAAATTATACTTAATTTAGGTTAAAAGTATATCAGCAACTTTATTTCAAATGCTGTTTTTGATAAGAAAACTTAAAATCACTTATTCCTAAGCAAATGATTAACAGACAACACAATTTTTTTTTTGCTCGAATGAGAAGAAAACCACAAGATACAAACGCAAATAGTTGCCAAATCGCATCATACATTTTCCTTATGAATCACAAGGCATCAAGTTTAAAATATAAAATTATGTTATAGTAATTTTTAAGTGCTTAAAGAAAATACCACATGAAATGACAAAAAGCGTATCTTAAAATATAGATCTTAAATATAAATATTAATTTTTATTATTTGTATTATATATCATTAATATAAGAATCAGTAAGAGTCATAAATTGAATATGTCTTATATCCTCTATGGAATTTGATTCTTTCAATTCCAATTTAAGCGATGAATTCAGTCGGTTTTTTGAGAAAAATATTTTAGTCAATAAAAACTTATTACTAGCATATGTATCACCCAATTTGTTTTCAATAAATAGGCATTTTATCATTTTTAAGGCAGTTAATTATTATAAATCAAATCATAATGAAAATTAGTCTAAATATTAGTATCCCACCTCTTTCTAGTGGAGAATAACAATGTAAAGAATTCTCTATCAGAAAATTTAATTTTCATATCTGTTAAATATTATCACATGTAACTAATACAAGATAATTATTTACTTCTCTCAACACGTGTATCACTTTAACTTAACGAATAAATATATATTCTACATATTATATTACTTATGAAATTCTTTTAAGGAATTATAATACTGATTCTACTCTGAAATAGTAAAAATGTTCTTACATTTTTTAATAATAACATTGTTAAAGAATTTTATTGCTCATAAGATTCTCAATCTTTCAGCATCTGCATTTCCAATGAATTGAGATCAGTACTTTGTCTACATGACAAAACAAGGTTATGTGCAATTTCCTGTACAAATCAGGTAATCTTGCATAATCATGCACGTCGTGGCATCCATGAATTTCTCTAATTAGAGAATTTTGGAAATTGAAATGTAATTTTCCGAGAGAAAGGACGGGCTTATTACAATTCCTACTCTTATTTCGCAAACATGTCGAACCATGTGAATTAAGTTAACGTCAATCAGACAGTGAAAATTAGCGATGACAAAGCAATATGAAATAGCTTCATCTTAAGTTTTCAAATGAATGAATATATTACTATAAATAATTTAAATTGGTTGTAAATGATATGTAGCTTTACTATACACTAAAATATTACGCATTTTCATATTTTTATTATTTACCATTTGTTTCCAATCTTAATTAACAACTTCTAGAAACCTTAGCTATAAATAATGATTTTTAAATAGAAGAATCCCAAAAAATGTAAAGTTGTTAAGGTATATAATACATAAATTAAAGTAGAAATATTGCCCATTATTGATAAATTTTATAAAGTAATGGAATGGACACAGGAATGGGTATAGAGTGTGCTTAATTTGCACTAGTAAAGTCAAATGAATATTATTTTTAACAACATTATAGAATATAAAAATATTTGCTTCAAAAACATTTTTAAAAATTAAAAGTTAAAGATATTTTTAAATAATTAATAGGTAATTTCTTATTGAAAATTTGGAAATGACAAATAGTTTAACATATAAGAAGTATTTCCAAGCAGAATGATTTCAAATTATGGAACAAATCATTTTAATGCATGTAATTTGATTAAAATAAAGGGCTCTGTAATTTTAATGGTTGCTCACAAAACAATAAATAAAATTTCATTTTAATTTTGGTAGCAAAATAATTTAAAAAAGGAAAGAAACTAATTTATATTTCTTGCGAAAGCAATAAATTTCAACTGTTTATTTAATTTTTTCTGAGGTACCATGTTTTCATTATTAGAGAGTTTTTATTATGATATATTTTATAAATTTCAATTATGTTTAGTTAAAATTAAAGAATTATATATAGATAATTATGTTTTATGTAAATTTTTAGTAATAACCTTAAAAATGATTTATTAGCTTTTAAAAAAAATTCAAAGTAAAATAAAATAACGGGAAAACAAATGGTACAAAAAAGAAAGGGTATGTCATGAATTAATGATCTATTCATTCTTTGAAGATTTTTAAATTACGTATACATTTTTATAATTTACGCAAAATATACTGACCTAGCAGCAGGTAGGGGTGGCTATTCTAATTTTATTGACATAGCAAAATGATAGCTAAGGCGTTTTCAATAAGTTTATTCTCATCATTTCTGCTATTGTAACTGATCATTCTTTTTACTAGAAAAATATTTTTAATTTATTGACATAAATTAGTACTCATTAAAATAATAATTTTAATTATTGTAATTGCAGAAATATTTAAATGATTCATTTTTATCCATTTATTTAATAAATTTATGTACATATAGAGAAGCACTAAAATTTCTTATGATTAGCAGAACTTATCAAAGTGTAATAAATGGACAAAAATTAAAAATCTATTTCAAATTTATATATTGTGCAGGAGAATTCATAGATATAGTGACAAAGAATTAATAATTTATTCAAATGAACGAAGACAAATGCTTTTTGTTCTATGTGTTTCAGCTTTATGTAATTCAGATAAAATTAAATGCAATTTGATACATTGAAAAATATGTTTTTTGTTATACTAAATTCAGTTTATGATATTTTTAATTTAACATTTGCTTGTTTTATAATCATAAAAAGGTTTATTGAAATTTTATAACATTTTTCTGTATAAAAAGATAAAAATCTTGATATTTTTTCATTGAAAATTTATTAATTTTAATTTTTTTAAAGAATTTACCGATTAGCTTTCGAATATAGAATTTGATTAGCAGCTTTTCGAAATATAAATCATTACATAAAAATATATTTATCAAAAGTTAGTGTTTCTTATTTGACAATAGTATTTATAATTCTAACTATATTTTCATAATAATTAAATTTATTTATTAATTTGTGTTAAAAAATAATTGTTTAAATGAATGTTTATAATCACGATGAATGTAAATGTGAAATATATTTATTATTTAAAAAAAAGTCTTAACATCGGTGTATGATATCACAGAGAGCGAAAATATCACATCTTTTTAAAAAAATATAGTAATTAAATTTTTATGATGTTGTTTCACCTATTACCAATGGAGTATTTATTAAAGAAATATAAATGTAAACATATTTGCTATGAACAAATAAATAAATGGAGTATTAGGTATTAATAAGAAATATATATTCCTAATGTAATATTATTTTCTAATTATGTTCTAAGCATATATAATTAAAATATTTAGCGAAAAATAAAATAATGCATAAGAAAATCCATTACTTTTATGAAAAATGAAACGATAAGAACATGATCTCTTTTTTAAGAAACATAAAATCATCAGGTACATTGTTTGTAAAAATAATCTTTAATAATTTACTTATATTATTACAAATATTATATTAAGTAAATAATTAGATAGATTAAAGCCACAAAGAAATGTAATTATTTGAATGAGATAAAAATTTTGAGTTTATAATAAGTTCGACATTTTTATTATTATTATATTACATCAAAATAACGACTTTTTTGAGTTTAGTAGAATAAGCTGACGTTCAGTGAGCTTAAAGTACTTTTGACTTGAAATAAATAAAAAACTATATACCGAAAGATAATTTAACTAACTTCATATTTAAAACTATTATGGCTCTTTTATTTAATTAACAGATTATCCAATTTGGGATTTTAAAAGCGAAACAAAAAAAAATCAAAACTATGTTCTAAATGAATGAGAATTTAGTTAAATGAACTGGAATTAATATTTATTACATAATAAAAAACAATTTTTCCAAAAGTGTATTCTTATATAATGTAAATATTTTATAAAAATATTTCTTAAAAATTTTTAATTTTTTATTAAAATATTCTCAATGAGTTCTACAACAATAGATTGAAAAATAAAATTCAAGTTTAAAATAATATTTTATTTCTAAAGAAATAACATAAGTAAAATACCAGAAAAGTGAGAAAAATCTGAGCATTCTTGAATTTTAACAATATAAATTAAATAAGTAAAAAAAAATCCAAATGAAATTTACAAATACATGAAATTTCGTCACGAAGAATAAAATAATAAATGAAATAAGTTTTTCCTTTTTGAATTACATAATAAAGTAATTATTTGCAAGACAACATAAAATATTTTTTAAATTTTTGATTTTTTGCAATTTTTCCTTTAAAAGAATTTTTAGTTGTTTAAATTTAAAACTTAGCTAAGCATTTTTAAGAAAAATAGAGACTTGAAAAATAATTTAATTAACTTTGAAATTTTGAAAATTGCATTATAAAAGACTGTTTACTGTTCAAAGTATGCCATTTAATGAAATCATACTGTTTGTCCAAAAATACTTAAACTAAAAACAATGAAAAATTCTCATTGTACTGTCTAATTAATTCCAGATTTTGACACAAAAAGCCAGTAAATATGCATTTTTAAATAAAATATTTCAACCAGTAATTATGTATGTTATGCTATTGTGTTATGTGTGTTCTGATATATTTCAAAAATTATGATTAGTAACTTTTACTTTTTAAAAACAATTTGAAGAGAATTTAATAAAGAGTTTTAAAGCAGGATTATTTTAAATTTTATTAAGAGAGCATCAAAGAATTTTGTTATTAAATAATAAGTAAATTTTTATAAAAGAAAGAGGTTGGAAGTTTTGGCTTTTCAAAATTCATTGAAATAAAGTGTTTTTTGAAGTGAAAATGAAATACAACTTTTTTTTATAATTATATATACATACATACATACATACTTACATACATACAAACATATATATATATATATATATATATATATATATATATATATATATGTGTGTGTGTGTGTGTATGTATATATATATATATGTATATATACATATATATAACCAATGTATTTTGTATTAAATTTATTAAAATTTCATTATACATTCAAACAATATTGCACATCAGTTTGTTCTGTAAATATTATAGATTAAGAACATTTCATGAAAACCTACATTGAGACTATAATTTAAAATAATCTGAATTTTTTTCTGGAATTTGCTTTGGGAAAATTGTTGATCATGCTAATGTTTGTAACCGTTATTTAATGTAGACAAAAAATCATGCATACATACAAATTCTGAAGGAGACAGTTAATTATTAAAAGAAAAATAGAAACAATTCCAAACATAAGACCAATATTAATTTATCACTTGTTATACATTTGAAAACAGAAAAAGTTTTCAGGTTAACGAAATCGAAAAAATGTTTCATATTTTATTTGTAATTTCGAAAAGAAAAACAGTTCTATTCTGTATAGAGTTTTCAAAAATTAATTTTTATCAAAAATAAGATGGTAAAAATGTTTCACACAACCAAGAGTAATAATATTTAGAGATTGAGGAAGATTTATACATAGTAGCTAACAATAACATCGCGAAATTTTTTGATAGGTAAGTATTCGATTTGAGAAGTTATTTTTTTTAAAGTAATTAATCATTTTTTAGCTTACATTTTAAATTAAATAGTTAAATCATTAATAGTATATTAAATATTTTAAGTAGCTCTGTTCATGTTTCTGAAAATTTATATTTAGTACTTTCGATTTATGCATACTGAATTCTAATCTTTACTTAACATTCGTTTGCGTATCCAATGAGAATCAGGTTTTAATCCTGAATATCAACAAACTTAGAATAAAAGCATAATTTATTTCTCTAAAAGAGTCTAATACCTCCATTTGTGTTTCTCAGTGCTTTTATCGCAGGATATGTTCAACATTTTTGAATTTTCAAGTTATTTTGTAATATTGATAAACATGAAGCCAATGATATGCTTAAAAATAATCAGAATAAAATACAATTCATTTTGAGAGTTGGAAAATAAACATGATTAGTAAATATTTAAAAATATAATTCTATTTGATGATTTTCTCAATGTATAAGTGTGATATATTCACTGTATACCTTAAAATTATTAAATGTATAATTTCGTATTTTCTGTGGACATTAACAAAATAATTGCGATAATTAACAAGTTTTGTTTTTTAATGTTTTTTTATTAAATACAAAAATATTTTAGTTGGCTTCTTGTTTCCATGAATTCTACTCTTGTAATTTTTATGTTTTTATCTTGTATAAAGGTGTTTTTTTCAACTTTATCAAACTAAGTTCATTAAAGTTTATTATAACTAAGAAATAGATGCGAGCTTCGTTACTTAAGTTCTTTTTGAGAATTGCTAAATTAATTTAGTAAACAGTGATAAAATAAAAATTAAAATGCAAATATAGTTTACTTTTAAAATTATTTTTACTTGAAGATTTACATATTTTCTTGAACTACTTTTTATTATTACTTTTTCCCTTTAATTGTTTGAATGGAAACTTTCTTTCATTGCATTTCACATTTTGTTGAAAGTAGACAGATTATAAGATGAAATTATGATGCAATATAGTTTCATGGTAGCATTAATATTTATTACAGGTCTTCATATTTACTATCATATTATAAATATTAATTTTAAAACTATTAAAAATTCCAGCAGATTAAAAAACGAAATACATTTATTCCTAATACAGACATTCTTTTCCTTTAACGAAACATGTTTATTCGTTTTTTATTTATACGCCTTTAACATTCATGTGTCATCTTCAATGTCTTAATTTATTCTTATCTGCTTAAATATTCAATTATTATTATTATTAGATTTCAGTTATATATATATATATATATATATATATATATATATATATATATATATATATATATATATAGCTTGCCTAGAATTTCAATTATATTCATTTTCCTAGACGTGGCACTAAGCATATCTCCAAAATATTGCATTAAATATTAACTTTTATTCAGTTTTTTTTGGGTGGGATATAGATAAGAACTGTTACAGTTAAAGTTTTCAGCCCCAACTCCTTTTATAAAAGTTTAATAGGGATTTAATTGAATATCTATCAATAGCATAATAAATTTAAATAAGTGAATATATTACCTTGAAGTTTAATGCATTAATTAGAGCCGAACCTCACTGATTGCACTTCAATAATTGTCAGTGTATTAGTAACAATCTTCTAAAATATTGTTTTATTATTGTCATGAAATTATCTTTCAAATTATATTTATGTTATTTTTTAGACACTGGTACAAGAACCAGTCTTGTGGTCGAACGAGAAATTAACAAATTGCGAGAAAATCCTTTTTCTATCTTTCCGTAGACACCATATCCAATTAATGGCTGAAAGTGACAAACCAGAACTGTCATTAATTAAAAATTAGATTAATTTATTATTATAAATCTTATTTTCATTAAATATTTTCGATTTTAAACTGATTTAAAATTTACAAAAGTACATAAAATAATAACTAAATGAAATTACTTTAGTCAATAAATGTAACTAGTTCTTCAAATGAAAAATAAATTGACATACATACAAATATACACATCTATATTTACATAAAATGTTCGTATCTATATGTTTATAAACATTGATAACTATTTTCGTATAACTAATAATCTTTTAAGCCAATAAGTAGATTGTTTTAGAAAATTTTATGTTTAACAATACTTGACCTCACTAAATCTCTGCTTAACGAAAATTTGATTAATTTTCTGTTAAAACTTTCTTTAATTAAAATTATGGAACTACATGTGAAAAATTGCTAAATAAAAATAAAGAACACCACAAAATTAGACTTATTACTTTACAGTAAACACTTTTACATACAAAAAGAAACTCATATGGTTTCTTCTGCAGTATAAGCAATCTTAATAACTTTTAGCTATAAGATACAGTTTATGCTTCTAAGCATTTAGCTGCTTTAACAAACATCAACTTTTTTAATAGTTTTTGTGCAAGTTTGAAAAAATCTATATTTATTTATTTTTATGACAAGAAACTTTATGCTCCAAATATAAGAAGCACAATTATAAACTTCTATTTTTTTTAAGGAAATTTTCTAAATTTATGTATGTCTCTTTATATAACAAAATTTAATTTTTACATCTTTTAATTAAAAATGGTTTACATAATATGAAAATGAAATATTTTTATTGAAGAGAAAAGAAAAGTAAATGATTTAATTGAGGATGAATAAAATCTTTGAGTTGGAAATATTGTCACGTATTTGGGATTAAGATAAGAATAAATGTTAAAATAAAAATTAATGACTTTAAACTTAAACAGCTATATAAGATACTACGTCTTTTCATCAAAATAATAGAATTGTAAAAACTAATATAATGGAAACGGTGCTAAGGAATAAAAATAAGAATATGCATTAATGTATTTCACTTTAGATAAAACTTTTATATAACTTAAAATCAATTAAACGTATGATAATGAATTTCAAGAATTCTACTATTTGCGAAAAATTTAACTAGTTTTCTGCCATTATTTAATTACAATCTCTTCATTAAAATTTAGATTTACCTCATTAACTTCATTTGGCAGTAAAATAAGGCTAGGAACTGTAATCGGTGCATCCATTTCGAACGAAATTTCAATTCAATTTCTGAAGTTCTTTAATTTTGTGAATCCAATGATTTCATGATGCAAATTGATCCGGCAATTTATCTAATTTCAGTAGAGAATTCTACAGCAGAATTCGTTGCTATAAACGTAAGTCTGAATTGCAAGCAGCAAAAGTGAAATATTTCTACATAAAGTTGATGAATTTGAATGAATGTGAAATGAATTGCAAATATTCATCTGCGTCTTAAGCAGTGATTATGGTAATGACATCTTTATCATTATCAATGGTATTCAATGAATATTCATATAAAACTTATTTAAATTTTTCTTTATTAAAATTGTTATATAATTAATATAGATCTAACTATAATTTAAACATAGCATGTATTTAGAGAATTATCTTCTATAGTTATGTTTACGTGGTTTCCATAGTTGTTATTAAGGGAGCTCCAATCCCATAAATAACAAATATGAAAACGATTTTAACGTCACTTTAATTCCTTAAAAGAATTGCTGCAATGTAAATTTTAATCATCTTATTTACTACCATGCAAAAGACTAATTAAATTTAAACGAAAGCAACATAAAAATAATGTACTATTTTGCACTGAAAATAAAATCACAAGGAAGTTTTTGGTAAATGTATTTCACTTTAAAATTAAAATAACATTTTGAGGTATAATTTTCCTAATTGTGAATCGGCAACAAAAAATGATTGGATTCATAGTTAAATGACTGGATACTTTTTAAATAAAATTTAAACGATACATTTTACTATCAAAAATATTCTTTTTAATATTTAATAACAATAAATTTAATATGGATTGATAGTAAATGTTTGTCTGTAGCAAAATGTTTCTAAGGACATATTGCTTAAGTAGAATTTTGTTACTAACTATCTGCAAAATACATGTGGTGCAAAAACAACTTTTAAACAAATAAAATTATTGCTACATTCAATTTTTCATATCTAATAAAACAAAAATTTCCAATTCATTTAATTAAATTTAACGTTTTAAAATTTTTTTTGGCAAAAAAAAAAAAAAAAAAAAAAATTGAAAGAGTTATTTATATAGAGAGAATATTGATAAGTTTCCTTCTCATTAACCATTTCTGATATATATTTTATTTATTTGGTATCAATATATTTATGATATCACAGATGTATTACTCCTGATTAAATCTATCAAATAGGATTAGTTACATAAGAAATTAACTAAAGAAGCAAAGCTTAGGCTTATAGCATTAGCTTATTATTTTTTTTTAACTTAGTAGTTAAAATTATTTAATCATTTATAATTGATTTTCAACAGTTTCACAAAATTATATAGTAGTATAAATATTCAAAACTTAGATGTTCATAATCTTTATCATTTAAAATTCTATTTTAATTAATCACTGAAAATAAATTACATGGGATATAATTTTAAATATATTTTAAAAAATGCTTTGTTTTATTAATTTTGTTTGCTAAGTAATATTTATCTAAGAAATAGTTATGAAAACTAATGATATATGCTTTTAATTTAAATACGAAAAAATACAATATTTTATTGCAAATCCCGGTAAATATTGTGATTTTTTTAACTGGTCTCATGTCATGGTTGTATATTTTGAGATTTTTTTCTAAATTATCATCAATAATAGAATGTGAACAGTAATATACAGTACTAAATTTTGATATGAATACAGAGTAAAAAATTTTTATTTTTTTTAATGTTTAAGTTTTTAACAGTGCCTTTGATGATTAAATTTGAATTTTGTCAACTTTTTATTTTGCATTCATAAAAGTAATGAATTTATAATTGGAAATTAATTATGTTAAAATTTTACTATTTTTTAAAATTTAGTTAATTTTTTACTAATCACTTTTCAAAAGCATGCTCATAGAACATTCCATTTATATTTTCCAAATAAAAAACACTCAAATAATTAATTACTTAATGAATAATAAAAAATCTTTTCAGTATAAAATTTTAAGACTAATTTTTACTTCAATAAGTTTAACTTCGGGAAATAGAATAATCTCTTAAAATGTTATAAAAACAAAAGAATGAAAGTATACTATTTATTAAATCGAATGTTTTCTATTTCTACTATTTACGTAAAATAACTCTAGATTAAAATCAAATTAATGCTGTGAAAACAACTAATTTAATCATTTTACCGAAAAAAGGTATTCCGTTTTTTTAATCAATAGTTCTTTGGTTTTTCGCATTCCAATAATTCTGTAGAAATAAAAATAGGTTATTCGAATTCGAACTAAATTATTCAGCTTTATATATTATTTGTATTTATAAACACATCTTTTGTAAAAACTATATTTGTTTTGAAGGATTTTGAGTTTACATTTAATGGTAATTAAAATTTAAAAATGGGAAAATATATTAAGGAAACTTAAAAAAATATATGCAATTAACTATTTAAAGATTTTTATAAATTTTTGCATGAAAGTTTAAGAAAAATATCTATCATAACACTTTTCACTATTCAAGTTTGTGGTCACTGAAATAATCCTTGTGTTTTCTGTTACATATCTGTCATTATTCTTTGTTGCCCCTTTTTATATTCTGACTAGTTCCAACAATTTTTTTACAATGAATACTTTATTAACATTATTCATTAAAAAAAAGTTTCCATGTAGATTCTTTAATTTGCCATGTAGAAAAAAAAATTAAGTGTTTCTGTATAGAAATTTCTAAATTTTGTTACTGTAATTATTAGACTCAAACTGTTGTTTTCATATGGCTCTGAAAAGTATACATAAAAATAGCTTACATTAAAATATTAAATTCAAAAATTATTCTTTTCAGTTTTTATTAAAGGCATAAAAGTTCAGGGTCATGTTTTGGAATAGTCTTAATATGAAATAGTACACCCTTTACTGACTAACACGAAAGACAAAGGTCTAAAAATATTGCTTTGCTATTATTCATTGTATTGCTTTGATTATTTTTCAAAATTACATTATTTTGATTATTTGTACATATTATTTTGATTATTTTGATTCCCCTTATTTCAATTTTGATACAGTTGTATTTTTTCTTATAGAGACCCTCTTCGGGGGAATAACACGAATATATTTAGACCTTTGTCATTCGTATTATTCAGAAAAGTGTCTTATTTGCATAGTTGACCATCTCCTTCCTGATGAAGACTTGGTAAGATATATATATATATATATATGTTTTTCAATAAACTTCATCGTAAAATTCTATCCCTATATTCAATAGAGTGTACATAAAATATGTTGCTTAACAAAAGAAAAAACTTTCCTTAAATTTGATATTTTTGTTATTTTTCTTCAGTACTAGAAAAAGGAATATAAAGAAATACAGCGAATAAAAATGAAAAAATAAAATATAGAAAATCATAACTTGATCTCATGCATTTTCATAAGAATCATTAAATTATTATAGTTGAATTCCTCGAAAAAAATATTTTCCTGAATACGAGATGTTTCCAATGATTGTGGATTATTTATTTTCTTATTTCCAGATAAATGATTTCCTTTAGTAAAACTTTTTTACATGAATATCAAATCATTGAAACCTTCCATGCATATCTGTTTGGTATTAGATTTAATTCTGTCGTTATACTTAAAGGTCATATTCATTGTAAAATTATTTACATTAAATGATTTACATCTTATTTTATATTCTGGTAAGGCATTAATTAAATATATGGAAGAACTTTCAAATATACATGTTCTCATTTTTCAGTATTACAAAAACAATTTATATATTTCACAAGGTAATGTTTAATTATTAACTCAAATAATTTTATAACTCTTTTTTAATTGTTAATGATACTCTTTGATCTGACTGATACAAATTTACATTGAAGTTAATCCGTTTCAATGTATTTTAAGTACTTTCGATACATTAAGTATTGCATATTTGTAAACACAAAACTGTATTTATATCCATGAAGGAAGACTCTTTTATCATTCTATTTATAGTTTGAAAAGTTACAACAGTTAAACTACAACAACATACCTAGTCCATACAACAATTGAAATAAATATGCAATATAAAACTATTCTATAGAAAATGTTATGCTATTTCAATTCCGGAAGAGACGTTTTACTGTTTTCCATAAATAATAAAGGATGAGTGAATTTTTTAAAGAAATAACTTAAAAAGTTTCATAAACTGAAAATTTATGAATGAACTTAATAGAGAAAAATATTTTCATGGCTTGAAGAGAAATTTCTGCTTGTGGTTGTGAAATTGCGAATAATGTAGAAACACTTAGCTAACCTAGGTCTTAGAGAATAAATTAAATGTCAGAGAAAGCAATTCAGAACAAAAATTAATATTTTAATTAGTTTATATAGTTAAATTTAGTTATTTAAATATAATAATTTTAAGTTGCAAACAATCAAATCTTTCCCAATTTTTGATTGGCTATCCGTGCCAAATGTTTTATTACCCAAATACTGTGAAATTTTGTTAAATTTTAACAACAATTTGGTATGTGTACGCATATTACCTCGAAGGTATCCATCAACAGGAGAAAAGAACAAAATTTGATTAAAAGTCAAGCAAAAATTTGGAAGAGGATATTAACAAGGAATACAATATTGGGATTAGATATTTCACGATACATAAAATTTTGAGTTGAGTACAGGCATTGATGTATTTTCAGGATATTTGACAGTCAATTAAGGAGTCAAATTGAATTAAGATGAATTTGTGTGACTTCTTTTAGACTTTCAACAATTGAATAGTGAGCACCAGCATACTCCCCTTTACCTAGCCTAGAATTGGACTCTGTCAATTAGATGGAGGCTGATAGCTGAGAAACTTCGTAATTTATTGGGTTGTTCGGAAAGTCATTTCGTTTTTCCTATCTGAAACATTTTTTCGCTAGTGAAAACTTAATATTTGTAGGGAATCATGCTACGACCAGAAAAATGATAGAAGGTATTAGACTAGAATTGACAATATGCAATTCATTAAAACATTTATTCACTGTACGTTTTTCGTTTTCATACAAAATAAAATAATTTTTCGAACAACCCAATAAAAGAAGTGAACACACGTAAGAACCTAATACTTGACCTGCCAATTCCAGTGGTATCATTTCACCTGGAGGTCATTTCGATCACTACTTATTCAGCGTGTCTCATACGCCTTTAGTGAACGATAGATCTTCTGTTAAGTTAGGATTCAAACACTCTTTCGATTATAACGCCCTAATCAAGCAAGTCACTGCGACTTATGATTGGGTGCTAAGACCTCAATACATGAATGTGAATAAAAAAGTTATCAAATTGCTAGGAAAATATTTAAAAAAAATTATTTATAAAACATTTTAATAACTATAAAAAACGCATAGATTTTCGAAATAATAACGCATTTTGATAATTGGCTGGCAAAAAAATAGAAATCTTACCGATGATGACATTTCAGAGGGGCTTTAAATATCCCCATCTAATAGTACGTATCTCTTGTACAGAGAATTGAAACTAATGAAATTAATAGAATATATCAGAAAAAATAGTTTTAAAATCCAAAGCAAAAATAATTGAAAGTATATTTTGTTAGTTGAATCCCTTACATGGAAAATAGCAATTTAGGTGACAAGACAAAAATAACTAATGATGCACTTCAACTGTAATAAGTACAAATTCAAAATAATTCAATAGAAAGTTGCTTAAATGTCAAGAACAATTACCAAAGAAACTTTAAAAATAAAAAAGCAAGTCCAAACATAACAAAAAACATACATTATAAGAAAGATGAAAATAATGAGAAAAGTGAACGAAACTAACGAGTAGCAAATGAATTTCAATTACTGAAATAAATACATCTTCTCAATTTAGAATAATTTCAAAGGAAACTTATTTGTTATTTATACTTCTTATGCAGACTTTTCATGTTTTCTTTATGTGGTTATTACATGAATTATTGAGATCACTTTGTATTGAAAAATTTAAGTCTTATTTTGTTGAATTATTTTTGGAACGCTATACATTGTAATGCTTCAAATTTTGATAAATAAAAATAAACATGAAACAGAATTTAGTCACTAGACATTATCACTACTTGCAAAAATGTCCTTTAGCTTATGACATTTGACAGGTAGTCTGGTCATAGTGGTTTGTTTCGGAAAGTCGTCGTATTTGCAACCAGAATGTAGCGAGAATGTACAAAGATCCATCATGTTCACAAACGGTGGATGGGGCACTTGAAACGCCTTGGAAAATTAAATTTTTTTGCATAGTCTCATTTTTATAAAAAAGCACCCATATTCGCTGTTCGATAGCACGCATTATTCGAAATACCACCTGTTACATCCTTTAGTAGTAAAAGAATGGGACCTTACTGCGTTATAGTCAATTATCTGAATTAGTTTTTTAGTAGCTCAATGATCATTTCTATACCCGATGGCTAAGTAGACCCGGATCTTCTCTTTAAATTAGATTCCAAACCATTACAGAAAAACTAAGCCCAAGAGGTGATTTGGACCTACAAACTGTTGAACCATAGTAAAGAGCGTTGACTATTTGGCTAGCAAGTCGGCAGTCAACTGTCTGGGGATTTGAATTAAATAAAAATGTACTGAATGGTACATTGTACATGAATGTACAAAAGCTTCAATTAATCATGCTTCTA
>JAPDSC010070348.1:16858-28660 GCA_026290005.1 Latrodectus geometricus
TATATTTATATATATGTATATATATATATTTATATATATATAATCGTGAATATTGCATTTCGTGTTTTTATTGGTCAGTATTACAAATTTTTCATATTTCCTTTTTATTTTCTCTACAAAGAAATGTGACCCCTCTCTATTATAAAATCTCCCTGAAGGCTAAACAAAACGTACATATATATAGCTTTTGGATGCTAAGTAAAGATATATGGTTTCAAGGATATAAAAAAAAATGAACATTAAATAAATAAAAAAAGTTTTCCGAAAAAACAATAGTACACTACTGGCCATTAAAATTGCTACACCAGGAAGAAATGCAGATAACAAAATGATATTTATTGGACAAATATATTATACTAGAAATAACAAGTGATTAAATTTTCAAAAAATTTGGCTGAATAGATCCTGAGAAATCAGTACCCCGGCAGTAATAACAGCAGTTATACCTCTGGCAGTAATAACAGCAGTTATACACCTGGGCATTGAGTCAAACAGAGATTGGATTGCATGTACAGGTACAGATGCCCATGCAGCTTCAACACGATGCTACAGTTCATCAACCGTAGTGACTGGCGTTTGGTGACGAGGCAGTCGCTCGGCAACCATTGACCAGACATTTTCTATTGGTGAAAGATATGGAGAACGTGCTGACCAGGGCAACAGCCGAACATGTTCCGTATCAAGGAAGGTCCGTATTTAAACACAATGTTTCCTCATTTAAACACAATGTAGGTGTCGCTACTGGCGCCTGCTTTGTCTGAATGCCCTGAAAAGCTAATCATTTACATATCACAGCACCTTCTTCCTTTCGTATAAATTTCTCGTCCGTAGCATGTCGCCTTCTTGGTGTAGCAATTTTAATGGCCAGTAGTGTATTACAGATTTACACATCAAACACAGATATTGAGATGAAATATCAGTATAAGAAAGAAAATAGTCAAATTAATACGATCTATAAATCTTATTTAAGACATAAAGTAAAATACAAATCAAAATCAATTCCTTGGATTAAGATATTTGCAAAAATTATATAAGATTATAATAGTTATTCCAAGTCTGTAACTAGATTTTAATTGAAATAAAAATGTTTTTAATTAAAATAAAAAATTGGCAAAATATTAACTAATAAAATTGGAAGTGATATAAAATTTGTTTTACCAATTTTCAGAATTTCATAAAATTAGGGGTGGGGTTTCAATTAGTTCTGAATCTAAGAAATTAGCATCAAGTTAAGTACATTACTATGAAATTTTAAATAAACTTCAGAGATAAATTTCAAAACTGCTGTATAGGTATATAATGAGGAATAGAAAGATAGTAACTAAAAGATTACAAAAATTTTATCTATTTAATAAATTACGTTTGAAGGGAGACATATAACTAAAAACGAATGAGAGAAAAATATAAAATTTTGCCCTTTGTGCTGAAAATTTATATTTACCTGATGATTATTTACTTTTTACTTTTTCATTATAAATTAGCAATGCTTTTATAATTATTTGAATTGAAACTTGAAGAGAATTTTATGCAAAGAACTTTACTATAGACACTGTAATTATAAATACAATTTTTTTTAGAAATTTATGCGCACTAATAGGTTTTAAGACCTAAACCAATCGTCTATTAATTACACTTATAAACTGGAAAATGATTTATTATGCAAAATTGTGAAAATTAAAGTAAAAGTAAAGAAGTAATTTAAAGTAAAAATGTTTTCTTATCATTTTGATTGATAGTAGAACAGTAGAAATATGAAAGTTTTTATAAAAAGGCATACAAAGAAAAAAATATTGGGTTTAAAAATAACTTTTTTGAATGTCTTGTTAATAGTAATTTATATTAGAAAGCAATTTTCTACAAAAATTAATATTTTTATTGACAATAAATATTTAGTAATGCTATGTATTGCTTTTTTTCATTTTTATTTACGTAGGTTTTACTTTAATGAATGTATTATACCTAATAATATAATTTTTTAATTGTTCTAAAAATAAAAAGTAAATACTTTTTGAAAAATTTAAATTAAACTCTACCCATAAAAAAGATAAAAATTCAAAAAATTTTTTAAATTTAATTTCAACTTTTAAACACAATTAGTTCATCTACTTGCAATAAAATAATTCATATTAGAAATAAATTATATTAAATTATATAAGTGCAAAAGATTAAATTTGATGATTAAAGCGAGTAATTAAAAAATGATGTAATTTCTTTTTTTGTTTAATGTGACAGTACCATTTGGTATAATTTTTAATTTCTTTCTCAAGAATTTTTAGATAATCTCTATTGAGTACTCTCTATAGATATAGATAACATTTCGGAAAAAAATAATAATAATAAATATTATATTTTAATTATTATAATATTAAATAAATATTTGCTTGAATTGAGTTGTTTTAATAATTTAACAACCGGGAGTCCTGTCAATAGAGATCAGGACTTAGTCTACTTTAAGGAATTCTACAACTTAGCATTTGCTTTGCAAATCAAATTGTCATCTTTATAAATACACACCTTGGTATCATTGAGATTTTGTAATCAATTTTTTGCTAAATTCCTTAATCAATTCTGTAACCAATTAAAGAACTTCCAAGTTTAAATTATGGAAATTTTTTCGAAAAAGTGATAAAAATTATAATTTATGTATCGTAGACAGATTGAAATAATAAGAAAAATGAAAATTTCACATACTTTTGTGTCGTTAGAATTGCAAGTTTAATCATTGTGAGTTTTCAAATAAATAGTCATTTCTACTTACGGGTTAACTGAAGGATATTTGCTAAAAAAACATCTTACGTAAGCCAAAAAATTGTTTTGATTTAAAAAACAACTTTCAATGTTATTTATTAAAAAAATCAATTAATAGATGACTGGGCAAACCAATTTTCCACATCAATAAATTTGTGTTTTCTTAAATAAAGAATTCTAAAGCATAGCATAGCATTACAATGTTATCTTAAATAATAAGTGACCATTTATTTTTGACATTGTTTATTAAGAAAATTGTAATGAGGCATTTTAAAAGAACATACTTTTGGTGACTGAAAAATATTTTAAAATCTGTATATTTTTCTAAGCTAAAGGCTTGGATAAAGAGGATTTTTTTTTAAAAAAAAGTCTTGAAAATTTTGATGAAAGAAGTGATAAAACAAGCCAAATTAATATTTAAATAAAATAAATTTATAATAATTAAAATATAAATTAAATTATACAGATTTAATTCATGAAAATACTTTAAAAGAGCTATATTGTTTATACATGTGAAAGAGTAGAATGCTATAATATAGATATGCACTAAATTGATACAGTAAATGTAAATAATTATGTATATAATAATAAAAATTAATTTTATTTCTTAAAGAAAATTTTGCAAACTCGGTAGTATTAGTCTGGGAAAAAAGAAATCCACTATTTTTATGAGAGCTTTACTCATTTTGGATTCTCTTTGCACAAAGTTTTAAAACTGTTTTAAAATTGACTTTTCGGTTTTAGGTGACGCTATGATAGTTAACAAGTGGTCAGATCCAAAAAATATGTGATATTTTATCGACAATTTCAACGACGATCCACCAGTACGAAGTGCATTTTTAACACCAAAAATACCAGAACTGAATCGATGATACCAGCACGTATAATTGCACGTGACTTGCTGTTACAGTACCAAGACCATAAACACCATTTGTAATTTAAATCGCATAGTTTGTATTTTGACCTTTATCAAAGAAAAATGCAAAATGTGTTTTCTCTTTGCTGAATTCCATATTTAATACTTTTTTACTCAGAAATGAATGGATCAATTAAAAAAGAATAAAAAGTTTGAAAAATATCACCTTTCCAATGAGCATAAATCTGAAATTGCTTAGTTGATACATCATAAGATATCGATCACTGCAGCCTTCCATAAAAAAAATAATGGATTACTTTTTCCCAAACTTAATATTATAGTATGAATTATTAACAAGTCTTATACGATTTTAAGATACATTTTTACAGAAAATTTAAGCAAGTAAGATTAAACTTGTACTAATCAGTTAATATGTTTCCTCTCACAATCATTGAACGTCTTCCAGTTGTAAACATACTTCCAGATATAAGTTTGAATCTTGAATGCAATCATTTTTCAACACACAACAGTGGAGAGTCTAGCGATTATTAAATGTTAATAAATTCTTTCTTCTCTCCTTCTGCTATGATGTTGAATAAAACAGATTAAATCAGATCAAATTCCCAAAGAAATGGACTTCGGCAGGCTCATGCATGAATAGAATTGATGAGCAATTCGTTGAAAATAGAATGTAATATATATCACAAGAAATTAATTTAGTTTTTACTATATAGATAAGAGAACACTAATCCTTTCCCCTTATCAGAGTTGCCACGCTTTATTTTAGTTAATGAACAGTAACCATACATAAATCCTTTAAATATAGTATTCTACAATTGATTCAATTAAGATTAAAAATTCAGTCAAACGTATTTCTGTAGTCTCAATTACACTGAGCAGAGTTGAGGATTAAATGGTTGAAAATAAGGTATAATACATACCTCAACAAATGAATTCCATATCTAAATGACAGTTTATTTTCCACACCACAGTCGTGGAGAGTGAGTCATTAATTATAATTTATCGATATTAAATTTTCGATCAAATGGACTTAGTTGACTTAAATTATAATTGTAATTGTGATTGTGACAATTGTGAACAATTGTTATTGTGCATTCTAAGCAGAAAGCATAATAGCACGAAGTATTGAAGAGTAAAAAGGTAAAAATTGAATGCAGTACATTTATTAAAAGAGAGTTCAATACTTAAATGTTAGTCTCTCTGTACATTAAAAATCATGAGTTGTCATTAATTTCAGCGAATATTAAACATATATGTACAAATCTTATAGGTACAAAGGTACAATAGCATACGATTGGGTGTTAAAAGGTTAAACAAGATTAAAATTTCCTTCACATGGACTTATAAAATCACAATTAAGTTTACTAGATTTAAAACTTATGCTGTTGAACAAAATTAGCTGTTTCTAATTATCCATCATTTATTTCAAATATATATACATATATATATATACAACTTAAAATAACTTTTCCATAATCATTCCTTTTAAAACTTATGAAGTAATAATAGTTCTTCAGTAAAATTACACGTTAAGAAATTGATTATATTTATGATATATATATATATATATATATATATAACAATTGAAGAAATAGTTAAAATGCTTTTATCATCCTTTGAGTATTTTTATTATTTCGAGGAAAATTGTCCTCAATTGTTTGATGTACCAAAATTTTGAAAGGAAGGACACCTTAAAAATCTTTCAAGTACCCATCCTAACCGAAGAAAGCAATGCAACGCTTATCTATCGTTGTTCAATACTGGGTAGAATAGAAGTTGGAATCTTAAAGTTTAATAACGCATTATAATTTATACACATAATAACACATTATATTTTCAAGAAATATAAAATCATTCAGTAGTTTCAAATTTGTATTAAAAATCTACATGATTATTAAGTTATCTTCATGTTAAACGAATTAATTTTGGAAGTTAATGACTCTGAAAAGGTTAATTCAATTTATTGTAGTTAATTCATTTATAGAATGCAACGTGTCACTAATTCAATTATGCTTTACATAATGTGATGAATTAATTATGTATTACATAATGTGTTTTGAATAATTCTAGATATATATTGATTGGTTTCAAGTGATTTCCTATAAAAAAATAGACTAAAAATAAGAGTTTATTTGCTTAATAGTTTTATAATTATTCATGCTATGAATTTATTTGAAATATAAAATTTACAATATGTAAATATTTGGAAATTTATAAATTGATTTTAAACTTATCAGTTGATGGTATTTCAACATTTAAACAGAAATTAAAAAAAAATAAAAATAAATAAATAAATAAATAAATAAATAAAATAAAAATAATAATAAAAAAATAAATAAATAAATAAAAATAAATAAAATAAATAAATGAAAATAATTAAAATGAAATATTTTTCTTGGAATGAATACAAATTTGATGAGAAATACTACTGGGTAGATAAAATATTATGATCTCAAATAATAAAATGTAAGAATAGATATGTCTCAGTAGTTTGGATCGATTTTTCTCATAAACTTCCATTCCATTTTCCTTCCAATAAATTAATTATCTGTCTTACGAGGAAATCTATTATTTATGCCAATGCTTAAAAACTAGTATTATTAATGATGTAGGGAACAAACTAACGTACTAACAAATTATTCACTGTCAGAAACGTCAATATAGTTAACGTAATATTCAATGATTAACCACAGTTGAATTTTAATCATTGCAGTCCGAGAAAGATGTATGGTTACTACCGCATTTTAAGAAAATCACGTTTGCTTATGGCAGGAGAATTAATTGCTTAGAAGAACATAAAATCTTACAAAATATATGTTCTATAAACGTTCATGAATGTTCTATTAAACTTTCAAAAATATTAAATTTTCGGTTATATGGATTCCAGTGTATTGAAATGAAAGTATAAAATATAATATGATACTTTAAGCAGAAAAATGTTTTTAAATAAAAGGAAAATTTTTGTAGATAATATATATTTATATTATTTGTTAATTTCACTGTGATAGTGTGCATCAGATGTATTTACATGACATTTAGCACCAAAAAAAATTATTATAATGCTGTTAAAGGTCCATCACAGGTTGTCTCACAGAAGAACTTTTTATTGATAATAGACAGCATTGACTTCTTTCAAGGAAAACCATCTCTATAGAATACAGAAACACAAAATAATAACTCTCTCTATGTACTCGTGATTTGTACCAGTGACTTTCCATTTTGAAGAACATCGTCCTGTAACCAGATATCAATGAGATTTTAATTTGCTTGACTTAGAGAAAGTATATGTTTAAAAACAAAACTTAATATGCTATTTTATTCACTTTTGTTAATTTTATTTCCATTTATTGTTAGTGTTAGAAATATTTAAATGCATATTCTTTCATAAATAAAAATACATAATGATTATATTCTTCATACTTTGCTTATAAATATAGTTTCTGTGTAGAATTAACACAATATATATTTATTTAACCAAATATTACCAAAAATAGATTATTTAAAAAATATATAAAAACAGATTGAAATAAATAATTTTAAAATGAATATTTAAGCTTTTCAATGGTAAAAACAAAAACTATTTTTAAATAAATTCTTTTGCTTTTCGTCAATAAAATGCAGATAGACTTTAACTTATTGATAACGTATTACATTTTGAAAGCTTTTTTATTTTACATTTATTGATTTTTATTGTATATACATATATATATATATATATATATATATATATATATATATATATATATATATATATATTATTTATATGAAATTATGTATATTTGATATTATTAAAATCTCAATCTTCGAACCCCACATGGTTTGGATTTTGTTAATACAAACATAACAAGTTTATTTCTGAAGACACGTGAATATGTGTAGTCCGTTATCTAGTCATTCATCTTTGTCAAATTATGAGGGAGATAAATGGAGTTTCCTTAAAGGAAAAAAATGTAAAAGAAAAATGTGATATTGGCTAAGCTGTTATTTCTTTTATAAGGACCTCAGTATCTGTTTTATCTAAAGATTCTTTTGTTTCATTAATTTTAATAGTTTTTATAAGTGTTTGTGGAGTACGTAAAAATAGCTTTAATTCAAATAAACAAACATTTTGTATCTCATTTAACTTTCAGTAAGAGAAAATGTAACTGTTGTACTATTAATTTTTTCAAATTTTGTATGGTATAGCTATTCATCACGCAAACACTATAGTGTGGGATTTTCTTCTATGGTGATCGAAGTCAGCTTCTTAAGTGGTATGACACTTAAATTAAAATCATTACAGCCATAATATGTTACGCAATATAAAATTTGCAGGAGTTTTCTTAAATTATATTTTGAAATTCAAACTGCTGTGCTGAGCTTATTAAACTATAAAGTAATTTTTAAGCTGTAATTAAATAATTCTAGTATTTATTGCATTAAATATTAAAACAATTAATATTAATTTACATTAGTATTTGATAAGCATGCAATTGAAAATGGACAACTCTCCGAATATAAAAGATAAAATAATTGAATTTTGATTAGTTGTTTAAAAGTTATAATAAAATCAGTTTGGAGGAATTAACACAAATTTTCAATTTTGAATCAAATATTTCTATAATGTTTAAATACAAAAATTACATTACTGGGCTATATTAACCGATTTAAATATTACTCTGCTTTTGATGTATGTTTACTAACAATACCTTTTATAAAAATACCCGTAATAAATTCCATAACATATTTCACAACAAATCCCTTTTTATATTTTCATGCACTCTTTCAAAGTATTTATTTTTATTTGTTAGAACTGTTTTGTTTTATTACATGCTAATTGAATCCCATAAAGTGTTCTTTTGAAATTAGATTACTTTTTCTAGTTTAACATTCCAGTTTATCTAAGTAGTTTAAAACATTTACTTGTTAAAATTAACGGTTAAAAATTCAAGGAAATATTCATTAGTGGAATGTGAATAAATATCATGTATTTATAATGATATGTAAACACAGAAAATGCTCTGTAAAGAGATATTTTTTTAATCTTAAAATAAACTGAAAAATAGATAGCAGTTTCATCTATATTTAGAAACTAATTAAATTTGCATATTTAGCTATATGCTTATATGCAATATCTCTTTTTTAAATTTAACGTTTACCCAGACTTTTATAACATTAAAAATAAAATATAAATAACATTCTTACATTAAACAAAATAATTTTATTCTAAGTAATGTTTGGCTGAGCAAAGAAGAATTCAAGTATTATATAATACACCCTATTTAAGGTCTTAAGAAATTACTGCAACGAAAATGATTTATTTATTCTTAATCTTAAACACATTTTATTTTCGACGTAAGCACATTTTATTTTTGAAAATCAAATCAATTTGCATCATAATAAGATTTTAAGATTAATTTGAAAACTATTTTTAGTTATTTAAATATAAATATATAAGTTAAATACTATTTATATTTCATTAGATTGTGTAATTGTAAATAAAATTTTATTAGAAGTTCAAATTGTAATCAAAATAATAATAGCTAAGCTTTCAATGAATTGAAAATCCTAATTTTAACTTTTACTTTTACTCTTATTAACATAATATTTATGATTTGCTTTAATATAAACATTTCAAAATCAATTATTTTCAAAACTGAAATTAAATTACATATCTATATTTTCCTTAATATCAATTCTAAATATAAAAAAGACAAATTTTTATTCGTTTTTGACACAAATGTTTATATTAATTTATTTCTATTACGATTTATTGCTGTTGCTTTAAATAAATCTTTCACATAATTTAAATAATTGTTATAATATTACAGAACAAATAACAGATAAAAATTATTTACTTTCATATTTACATTAAGATTGTGCCGTTTGAAGTAGATTTGAAGAGATTGTGCCATTAAAATAATTCATGTCGTGTCAGAAAAAACAATTTACAAGAAACCTTAAGCAAAATCATTAGCTTAATATCGGCATGAATTTAAAATAATTGAATAAACTTAATAAAGTGTTTCATTAAAACCTAATGTAGTTTGTTGTTGTTGTTAATGACACTTGGCAACGCCAAGCCCGCCCGTCACAGAGACTAGGCGAATGAAGTCAGAGATTGAGCGTCTTCCGTTTTTTTTAATAGAGCACACTCATATGAAGGTGGAAGTACGACTTTTGGCTCATAGATGGCAACACCACCTGAATCTTCCAATTTAGAGATTGAAACTAGTGAAGACCCAAAGCCTGGCTCCAACCACCCCCAGAGGTATTAATTTGTTATGGGAACATGGAGGACATTGCGACCCGACGGATTTAACGTGCCCCAGTCGCCATTAGTGAACACGACGGATCTCCGGCTCAGCCGGGATTCGAACTCACCACCGGTTGGTAACGAGAACGATCCCCTAACCAACCAGGCCACCGTGGCCCCCTAATGAAGTTTGAAATTATTAAATAGAATTTCTTTAAAGAAAATAGCTATAAAATGTTAATAATCTATGAAAACGTGTAGCTTATTTTAGAAATTCAAAATACTAAGTATATATAATAACATTTAAAAGGTTTCAATAAATAACATTTTATAAAATAATATTTAACTAATTAAACAAGTTTAATTGTGATTTATTAAGCATGAAAGAGGATTTATAATATAATCATTTGATTCGCATTTAAAATAGTATCAAAATTGAAAAATATTGGGAAAATTTCATTTTATGGGAAATAAGTTTTCTCAAATAATGCAACATGATAATTTATTGATTATTGCAAAATTATTTGAAATGAACAACAATTTTAATATTTGTTTGATAGTTTCATTTTATTGTCACCACATTTCATTTTGGCAGGTATCTGAAAAGTAAGCTAAAATAAAAATTATGATAGATAGTTTGCTATATATCTCATACTTAATATTTATTTGTGTATAACATTATGTTTTATGTACTTAAAGAAGGGAAGTATATAGCTATTAATATTTATGAATGTTCATAAAAATTAATATATTAAGTTATCTATAACAAGTTAATTTTTTTTTATATAAACTTCAGACTTGTGTACATGTATTTAAATTTTCATAGTCTTTATTAAAATCATCGTGTTTCTATAATTTTTGTTAAAACTGTCTCCAAAGAAATTTAAAATATTTTAGATTAAAGCATAAATATTGACACATATTATTTCCTAATTTGATCCTTATACATATTAATGAAGATGTGAACTATAGAAAAGTATAATTTTTGGCACAAATTGAAGCTTAATCATGGGGAAATTTGATGTATATTTCATTAAATATCACAAAAAGGTGTATTTTTCTCTCTTTTTTTTATAAAATATGAAATTGTATAATTTTTCATTTTATTTTTGAATGAAAAAATTTTTATAAAAATCATTTCAATTATGAAGAGATTTTTATTTTAAATAAAAATGTTAATTAAATTTGATACCTTATATTATCTTTAACCCTAAAAACATTCAAAATATGCATTTTTATTAGTTTAAAAGATAATAATTTTTTGTAAAAATAATATTTTTCTTACACAATGAAAGTTACTTAAAAGCTTACTTATGATATTTTGTTAATTATGGAAACTTTTATGATGTACTTTTTTATTAGATCATTAGATTTTGTTTTTCTTTCTTTAAAAAGGCTTACGTTTTTTATAAATGCTCATCATAATAACAATGTTTTGAAAAGTTTTAAATTCTTCATAATAATTTTTCATTTGATATACTTAATCATTTCACACTTCATTTTAACAAAAAAGATAAGTATTTTCCTTTCTGGTTTGAATTATTTTCGGAATGTATGAACAATATTATTATAATAAAGTTCTTAAGGAAACAGTACTAGGTTTTTAGTTCCTAGCAGCTGCAATTGTCATTCATTATTACATCACAAAACTTTGGTCTTAAATAAAAAATGTAATCAGAAAAGATCATTAAAATATTTTATATTATTTTAAATTAAGTTAATAATAGCGACCAAACCCAAAAAAAATGAAAAAAAAGTTTCATGTAAGTAAATTGAAAAATTATATTTTTGATATTTTGAGTGAAGATTTTTATTTTTAATGAAATAAATTATTGTATTCATTGCAAAAAATCAGCTTTATTTTTTCAAGAAATTATAAAACATTTTTAATAGACATGTGCTTATTTGCTTTTCCAATTTTTTATAGTTCTTAATATTTGAT
>JAPDSC010070349.1:0-10861 GCA_026290005.1 Latrodectus geometricus
AAAAAAAAAAAGAAAAATTTAAGTGGACATGATGTTTAAAGAAAGATGGAAATCTGTAAAATCAATTCAAAAACGAAAAAAAATCATTGGAATTATATTTCAAATGATTTTCGATCCTGTCCAAGTGTTTCAAAGAATTGAAACATTCATAAAGGAATTTATTTTCTTTCATTGAAATTGCGTTAATGACAGTGTACGATTACTCATTATTCTATATTAGAATGAAACATGTAATTTGTGACTAGAAAGAAGCGAATATTATTCGAATCCTTTCAATTTTCGGAAATTATTTAAATTTTATCAATGCGAAATGATTAAATAGCAACGTCTGAAACAAAGAAAGCTTTTGTAAATGAAACGTGATTATTATTTGAAATAAATAGTTGTTGGAAATAAATTTTTATCAGTCCTGGTTCTTAAATGAAATTTTCTGTCTTTTTAATAGTAAATTAAAGAAGACAGGAATTGAATATATAAAATTGTGTTATTTCATCCAAAATTTGCAAAACTCATTAAGTTTATGTAGCACTTTTTTTGGATTGCATATTAGAACATAAATAACGTTTATTCATAATTTTCAAAATTGATGGACTTGAGCCTTAAAAATTAACTTTTATGAGCTCAAATTTTGAAGCAGGATACGACATGATAATTTTGATTAATTTTAATTTCTTGAAATATAAACAATTATTTTTAAATTATTCTATATTGAAATGTATAAGCCTAAAATTAAAATATTTAAAATTAAACTTTCTTAAGATTTCAAAATTACCTTGAAGATTCTAGCTGTTGTTGGCATTATAATAGACAAGTATTTAATAACTAGAACAATACAAGATTGTTGTACTTTTAATTTTATTAAATTTTAATGTTGCATCATGATTTCATAATTCTACATACATGCAGTCTCATTCGCTATTATTTAAGAAATACGTTTTTTTTTGTTAAATTTCAATAGAATTTTTAAATTTAGAGCATACACACAATGATGGCAAAATTGTGCACAAAAAAATAAAATCATTTGTAGTGTAATTTACAATTTCGATAAAATATATTCAAAACATAATAATTTTTTAGAAAATTTGATAAACGGATAGTAACTGCAAGACTAAAGTATAGTTATGTAAATATTTAATTAATGGTGAATATAGTTATTACCTATTTAATATTAATTTTAGCATTTGCAAGAAATTTAGATTTTTATGAGCTCATTATTTGTATGCTGTTATGTTATTATAGCACTTAAAGTTTTTATGATGATTTCCGAATTACTTCTTTCTCGTTACTTTTAAAATATCATTTTTAAATAAATTTTATTTTTTTTTTTGCTTTTTTATCTCAAACTATAAAAATATTAAGAGAAAATTTTTATTTTCAGTTAAATTTTTATTTTATTTCTTTAATTCAATTAATTAGAAATTCATTAATAATAATTAATATAAGTTCAGTTGAGTTTATATTTTATTGAAATTTTAGTTTTTAAATTTTGTTCAACATAAAACGATCAAAATCTGATAAGAACATTTTTCAAATTTTAATCATCTATATTTTCATTAATTAAAATGATAACAATAACATTAAATGACAGATGTCATTTACTTTTTTTTATCAAAACCAGAATTTTAGGGTCACGAAACAATATTTAAATAATGAAAAAATATTACATTTTTGAAAAAGTATACCATAATACCTCTGTAAGTGATGAAATTCTCTTTTACTTTTTCACTGTGCATATTTAGGAAATATAAGACAATTACATATGATAACGTTATTTACATTATGGTATTATATAGATCATAACACTATTTTGGAGATCAGTGTAATACCAATTAATTTATCATTAGTACGTATAAATTAATAACCTGAAAAATGAAATGTGAAATTTTCAGCAAGCCTACAAGAATACACTTTATTATATAGATTTTATTAATTAAATATGATTTAATATTTATAAGGTTATGAATAAATATAAAGATCTCAAGACAAAATTCATTCCAATAAAGAGAATGACTTATAGAACTGTCAGGATTGATGGATAGAGGAGCAAAACATTAGTTGAATTAATGCAGAATTGAGAACTTCTTTTATTACTTTTTTTAAGTCAGTTTTATGCAAAATACCAAAAATAATTTATCATATCTATCATTAGAGGTGCAAAAAATTAATTGATATTTTGACGATTAAATATTTTTTGAAATTGTATCTTATAAATTATTAAAAATTAATAATTAAGTAGTTCTCAAAACAACACAAATATGAGTATTTTAGATAAAATTTAATAACTTGGTAGCGTGATGTTTAGAATTATGGCTCTAGTGGAGGAAAATATCGGGTTTGAACCAAACCAAGCCAAGGCTAATGATTATGACTGGTAAATATTTACTATATTTAAGCAGATATGAGGATGAGAACACGCTACAATCTACATCATTAATATCATGATTTCAGTATAGATAAATTTTACGAATGTTATTTTAATACACATTTTAGAAATTTATTCAAATTATCATTTGAAGTGTATTGTTCTGCTCTAATGGCAACAGAATATAAATGTATGTGCTTAAAATGAAGTACAAAAAATATTAAAAAATTACTAAAATTATTTTCAGATGCTTGCTTTAACAAATCAATATGCTTCCTTAGAAAAAGCTTTAATATCTATTACATTCCCTATGTTTTAAATTATATATCTTTATTAAACTCTTAGCAAATGAATAATAAAACTTTTTTAAAATGGGTCCCTTTCTGTTGTTGTTTCATATGACACTTGGCGAAGCAAAACCCGCCTGCCTGGGTGAATGGAGTAAGAAAGAGAGTTTTTGAATAGAGCACCCTCATACGAAGTTGGAAATACGACTTTGGCTCATAGATGGCAGCACCATCTGTATCTTCCAATATAAAGATTGAACTCAGTGAAGACTCATAACCTGGCTCCAACTACCTCCAGAGGTTCTAATTTGGAATGGGAGCATAGAGAACATTGCAATCATGGCATATTTTACGTGCCCCAGTCACATTAGTGTACATGACGGATCTTCGACTAACGTGGGACTTGAACTCATTGCCTTCCTGTAACGAAAACGACGCGCCCCTAACCAACCAGGCCACCACGGACCACATTTGTTGTTGTTGTTAAGGTGCTGTTCAGTGCAGATTTTATTAAATATAAACAGATCCAGATTAGCTAAGAGAAAATAAGTAACACGCGTATCAATTAATTTAACAAACAATTAATTTTAAATTAATCAATTAATTTCTTCTGAAAGTATATTTAAACAGTTTATAAATAAGATAATTCATTATACTTTATGTAAACCAATGAAAATATAGTTTCAAGGCGAGATAATTACAGTATTCTAGATACGCATGGCAACTCATTCGAGACATATTTTTATTAGTATGAATTTTGATTTTTAACGATTTCTTTTTCATGTAATATTTCATAAATCTGTATTTCTTAGTTTAATAAAAGATCATGCAATCGTTCATGTTTTAAATATGATGTCTATTTCATCTTTGTACTACGAGATATACTTTGAACAAGTAATATCTTTATAAAATAAAATCTCATAGCTCTATGGAATACTAAGTGTTCCCTTAAGCCTATTAAGCAAAATCTTAAAATCAAGTATGATATCATGAAATATCATTTAAAATTATTTGACCAAAATTCTCACAAATCAATAATGCTTGGTGAATCTATCAAAAGAATGATTTTACCAAATAGAAGCATGCATAAAATCAGAAAAAAATGATTATCATCTTAATATTAAAGCAAAAATTTTAAAATTTTCGTTTTACTTAAATTTCTATTTCAATCTAATATGAATATGCATCAAATAATTTGACCCATAATAGCATGGAGTTTCAAACATCCATTGTTCCTTTAAAAAATAAAAATGTTAGTAATTCTTTTTAAATTAATTACATGATTGATTTAAATGGTATCAGATGTTTCTATATTTATTAAAACTTAATTATGTCTCACACAAACCTGTCTGATGGTCTGTTTAAGGTTAAAAAAAATTTCCGTCAACATATTTAACAAGGAAATAAATAATTAAATCTTTTCTTTAATTTAAGTAAAAATTATATTAAAATGATAGTGGCAGAAAATATCTTGATATAACTCTATTTGTTGAAATAAAGTGTAATAAGCAAAAATAAATAATAATTTCCATCTAATAATCAAGTTATTATCCCCAATCGGGTTTCAGATTCCATATTATAAGATTAGTATCTTATAGAAACAACATGCTTTCTTATTTTAAGATACTTATCAAGAAACTTTTTAACATAAAAAGCAGATACATTGAAATTTCCAGTTTTGTAAAAGAAGCTAATCTTGTAGATTACATATACATTGATAAGTTCTTTAAATGGTCAGATTAATTGAAAATATCATTTTCCATATCAATCATCATATGAGATGGCTTATTCGGAATCAATTTTCATTTTCAATATCATTGAATTAAAACTCTCCTATGAAGCCTTAATTAACTTTATTTATTTTACCAAATAATGACGCTTAGAAATATTTCAAGGTTTAATTCACTTCTCTAGAATACCATGATGCAGCTATTGATTTTCTGTTTAGTATCCTAATTTATTGCTTGGAGTAGTTAGATTTTCTTCTCTTAGAAAAAAGAATATGCTTTTTCTGGGAAATATTCTTCCATAATATACAAAATAAACGAACTAAATATTTCTTATGAGATGATGAAAGCGTATTCCCGATATGTATGCCATTTATAAATGAGTCTTCAATTGTTCACTGTTAATTTAAATCATAACTTCCTTTGATTAAAAATAATAACATCATCCTCTAATTCAAAATAAAATATTGAAAAATGAAGAGATTTTTTATTGAATAAATCTTCTTTACACTGATTAATTCAACAGAGAAAATTAACAAAACTCTAATGCAGTATGAATATAAAAACATAAACAGCACTAAATAGTACTTCTCCCATCCAGCATTTCTACCAAAAAAAAAATATATATATCCCCAAAGTTTTCGCCAATTTAGAGAATTAGTAATTTTATATTTTACTAATACAAGTTTTAAACATATGATTAAAAATTGGAAACTTGAATTATAAATAAAGTTTCAATTTTTAATTATTTCATTGAAGATAAGTTGGATTTTTTGTTTTCTTCTTTTATACTTTGAAAGGAAACGATTAAAATTTGCAACAATTGGCGACATTTCTTTTGGCGATAATACTCAACGTGATAATAAGTAAATACACTTTAAATGAGTAGCTATAAAAAGTCTAATAACATCTCAGAAAGTTACAGTGATATAGTTTATAACTGTAATTTTCTGAGACATTTCTTCTACTGATATTTTTAGAGTTTATAGATATACGTGGCATTATTTTATTCAGTTTGTGGTAAAAACGCTTGGTCTTACTGAAAGCATAGTTTTTTACTCGTTAACGCATTTTGTTTCTTCAAAGTATTAGAAAAATCTAACAAATTGTTACTAACAATAATAGCTGAGTAAATTTCCCAACCTATTAATAAATACAAAACTAAGAAAAAATTTCAAAACTAATTTTTTTACTATTAAAAGTTTTAACATTTATTTTTATTATATTTTCGTGCATAAAAGTCAAAGTCAAAATATATAAATCAAAGCTTTTAGAAGACGGTATTTTTAAATAGGATAATTTTTTATTTATAATATATTAACCATTATACTTTCAATAAAAATACACAAAAAATATACTAAAATATATAAAAAAACAAAAAATATATATCAATAAAATAAAAAACCAACAATAAACAATTATCAATATTAAATAACTATCAATATTTTAAGTTTTTAAACTTCAAAAAAATTAAAGTTATCTGTTTGTCAAACTACTTAAGCGAATAATAAGCAAAGCAAGATTTAAAAAATCTAAAATTAATTTTTAAAAGTAAAAATTAATAACTAAGTTAATTTAATAACAATGTAAATTATCATAGAAATTTTTATAGTAAAAAAATAAGTCAATTAAAAATGCAAAAATCAAAAGAAAAAATGTTAAGAATTTATAGCAAAACTTTTCTCAAATAAACAAGATAATCAATTATAAAAAATAATGGCAACCAATTAAAATAATAAAAATGAAATAAATAAAAATAGAGATTAAAAGCAGAAAAATATAAAAAATATGAAAGAAATAAAAATTCGTACCTTCTCAAGAGAACAGATTTTTTATTATCTGTTCCAAATTCAAATTCATTTGAGAAATAATTCTATAGAATAAACAACACACAGTTAAAGTGTGTTGTTTATTCTATAGAAGTGGTTCCGAAGCTTTTGGATAAAAAAGAAATGGTAAAATCGATACCAATTAAAAAGAAAAGATAAAATCGAAAACAAAAGTTTCTCATACGGATCTACAAAATATACATTCGTATTTTTGGATGTGTAAATATTTAAAAGTTAATTTAGTTATTTATTTAATCATTACACAAAAAATGCATGAGTTATATACTGTGTTTAGGCATTTAATATTGTAATATAAAAATACGAGTAACGAAACTAAAATTTACTGAAGCTTAAAATAAAAGTATAGTCTAAAATTGTGTTCAATTTATTTTCTTCACAGGCTTAAAAAGAAAAAAACGTTCCTATGTGCAAAAAGAATAAAAAAAAACTAAGGAAAAATATAGAAACGTAAAACGCAAAATTTACTGGAAACATTCTTTTTGTTAAAATAGGTTTTCTTTTCTTGTAGGTGCATGAAATCAATACATTTATATGGAGGACGTTATACAGCTTTCTATTCAAAGTGCATGATGCGCTAACAAGGAATTATTGTTTGAATAAAAAGGGAATATGTTATAGTGTTAATTAAAATGTAAGAACCCTAAAAGAATGTTACGTTGTAGATACTACTTTTAAATTTACAAATGTTTTAAACATTAGAAAATATCTTGTCCTGAAAGTATAAAATATGTAAAAAATTATTTCAGTAACTTATACTATAAATATATTTCTCTGTTATGGTACTATTTCTTAGTTTTTTTAATGACGAAAATTCTCACTAAAAGTATGAAAGGTAGACGAAAATTAATTAATTCGCAATATTTTACTTAAATGCTTATAAATTATTTATATGATGTTAATTTCCGTTTAAATTATACAAATTGCTGAAAATAACAAAATATATAAACACTGTGTGTGTAAAAATTTCTAGCTAGCCTATTTGAAATAGCTTCCTGAAAGTTTAATTTTTCGATAATTACTGATTATGTTTTGAAAGTTCCCAACAATGTTTTAAAAAACTTTCTATACTAATTTTCTAAACAGGTTTTAAAAGTTTATCCTAAATTTACATGAATTGATTGTTATTGAAATAGTTTTCTGGAAAACTATACGTGGAAGTATATTTTTATTTCAAAATGTATTATCGAATTTTTTCCAATTGTGGAATTCTCGTTAGTAATTAAAACTAGTTTAAGTTATAACCATAAAAATTTAGTTTCAAGTATAAACATGTTTCAAACCATATTCAACTTTAAACTATTAAATTTTGTTCGAGTATTTTTATTTTCATCGTTTTCAATTCTGTGAACTTCTTTTGATTTAAATCTCCATTTTAAATTATTTCTTCATCTTCATTTTACATTCATTATTTTTTGTTTAAAATCATAAAACAAGCCCTATTCACAAGGTTTCAGTTTTTTTGAAATTTTTTCATATTCTGTTTAGACTGTGAAAGCGGAAAATTTAAGATTTCTTTTTATCATTAAAATTTAGTGTACACTATTCAGGACTCATAAATCCTGATTATAATAAGGTTTAACTATGAAACTTTTATCTGATGTTAAGATTGAAATATACGATTATTTATACTTAAAGTCACAATGTAATACAAGTTTGGGAAGTATAAAATTTTTAATATTCCCAGGAAAAGAGTTATTTCAATATAACGCACAATAAATAATATACTTTTGTTTAATACTATAAAATGAAATATATTTAATCCAAAACAATTTATGTTGAATTTTTTTTGTTACGTGAAAGTATATTTAAATAATAAAATTGTACTTAATAAAATTAATTTAAATTTCAATCGTTTTTATATTATTTTATTGGAAGTTATAAAATTTCGATAGCACATGAAATAATTTTTTAATATTTTATTCCTCTAGAATATTTTTGAGGCCATGTGCCTTTAGTAAATAAATTGATAATAAAGTATTTAATTAAATTGTGGTATTTGAATACAATTTATTTATATATATTTACATTTTTTTAAATTGCCCTTAAAGCGCGTTTCTTTTTCAAAAAGGATAAGATTTAAAGTGGTACAAATGAAATGTAATAACGTGAAAAGGTACAAATGAAAATTCGTCTTTTAAAATCTAATATTTATGAAAACGAAATTTAAAATATGCCCGTCCATCATTTATATACATTTAAGAAAATACCTTTTTTATAAATACTCGTTAATTTTGATAAACTAATATTCAAATAATCATCAAACTTAATCAGTTAAATGTGACATCAATATATTAGTTAAATCATTATCAGTGTTTAGTTTGTTGGAAAATAGAACTCATTCTAAACTCTAAAAGAAATATTTTTGTATTTATAACAAGATATTATTTACTTATTATTAAACGGATTTGATGTTGTCTAAATATCTAATTTATTTTTTTACAATTTTCGAGAATGAATGTATAATAAATCGGATATTATTATAAATATTCATAAATTTCTAGACAAAATTTTACTGATTTAGCCATTAACAATTTCAGTAATTATGTAAAATCCTGCTCATATTTGATCGTTTTTTTATTGGTAGAATTAAAAATATTTCTTCACTTTTCTTATAAACTATGCCTATGTGAATGCTTAATATTTTTATTTTTTTTACATTTTTGGAGAATGAATGTATAATAAAACAGATGCCTGCATCATTTTGCGGAGAAATGAGAAATTTCACAAATTAATAGACATTACATTTTTTTATATTATTTCATTTTCGTGTTTGGGTGTTTAAAACAATTTTTTTTTCATTTTCAGTATTTTAATAAACATTTAAAAAATTTTCATTAACATTTCACTGTTGAAATAAAATAGAAAAATTTAGAAAGTTTTCTTAAATATAGTTTAGGATTTATCAGAAAGAGTTTTAAAATACTATTTTTACTAAATGTAAAATATAAAGTTTAAAATGGCAGAAATATGAATCTAAGAGCACAATTTTGCTTAGCATTTTCTTTTGAAAATAGCAGTTGTGGATAAAATATTCAATGTGGTAAAAATATAATATTTTAATGTACTTAAAACTTTTAGCACGAATTCCGTTTCAGAATAGTTTAAGAAAATGAATAGAATTTTTTCTTGAAACCATTATTTTCCTTATATAAAATACGAGAAGATAGAAGTAAAGTTCTTGAAATGAAAGAAATGAATTGTAATGCTTTAGATTTTTTTAAAACTAGCTAGGATTCTTGGTTAAAAATGGATTTAAAGTTTTAAACTATAAATGTGCAAAGCTCTTGAACTAAAAACGATCATTTAAAAATGAAACTTTAAAGAATTTATCACAAAATGAAAAATTTATCGTTAGTGAAAGAACCGATATAATGAAATCGTTAGCTGTACAAATACCAGAGAATATGTTTGGTACTTAGAAAATAAAATTTATATAGAAATGCTTTACAAATAAAAGATAAGTAAGAGTTTCTTTCTAAAATCGCACATAAATTGCATATTTTTAAATTATTTACACTCTGGCCTAATATATTTTTATACATCAATTTAAGTAAAATTTTACTTAATATCATGGATTGAATTATTTCCATATTTTAAGCAAGATTTTCTGTAAAGTTATTGGTATAAGAATTTATAGTTTTCTTAAATTGATGTGATAAAAATAAAAAATTAATATTATAATTATTTATTGGATACAATAACACAAATAAAATAATATTAAATAAACTTCAAATCTAAATTTTTGAAGGAACAGTTCTGTTGTACGTTTTTGTGAGTGATTTTAATAGAAATTATAATAATTTAAATGGTCCCCTTCCTTTTTCATTTATGTGCTAATAAATCTAAAAACATTAATTTTAGGGATTTAGTAATATAAACATCCTGAATTTGATTTTTCTAATTTTTTGATTGCAAATTAAATAAATTTTAAATTGCAAATTGAATTTTCTTTGTTTTATTTTTCTAAAGCATCGTTATTTGTTTATATTTCAAAAATATTTCATCAATATTTTAAAAAGGAGATTAAATCTATATTCACAGCTAAGATTGAATTTTTGAAATTTAGGTCGCGTTTTAGCAACGCATCATGATGAGTAAGATAAAATAAATTCAATCTAATAAATACTACAGTCATCTTTTGAAGACTAATTAGAATTCCATTTTCATTTTCTGTCATTCTTTTTATGAATCTTCTTTTCATATATTATTTAAATATTAAATAAAAAGTTGTTGTTAAAAAATAACATTAATAAAAAGACGAATAAAGGGTAATGAAAATTCCTTCTCAGTAAAAGCAAATGACTTCTTTTTTTTAATTACTAAAAGTTAAATAACTGACGTCAATTTTCCAAAGAACGTTGAAATAATACAATATGCTTTTATCTAAAAAAATTCCAAAACCATTTAAGGAATGCAATATCACACGAGTGATTCACAATTAACCAATAAAATAGAAATCAAAATTTTTGATTGTACCTTTGAATAACTAAATGAATAAATTACATAGTTAGCATCGCAATCAATTACAATTTACAAGCACATCATTTACATTGCGTTATAAATCTTTATACGATATATATATATATATATATATATATATATATATATATATATATATATATATATATGCTTCAA
>JAPDSC010070350.1:0-16870 GCA_026290005.1 Latrodectus geometricus
AAATAATTTTTTAAAAATAAAAATAATTTGATGAATAAAGTGTTTAATTTTTTGTCTAAAATATTCCTCCTCTTCTTCTTTTGAGGAAGGTAAAATATAATCCAATGATGTCATATATTAAAATTTTTCTGTTTAAAACTTAAAATTATATGTAAAATGCTTAATAATATTACATTGATTAATTAATTAATTATATATATTGTTCCATGGTAAATAAGATCAAAAAGAGAAATGATATCATCAGTTATGTATGCTAATATTGAAATAATGAAAAATCATATTTTAAAAGTATTAAATGTTGATGTTATATTAAATTTATAAATCAATAAATGTTAAATAAACTGAAATTATTAATAGTTGCTAAGCAAATATTAATCCTTTATAACATGTTTAGAAAAAATTAAATTTAAAAACGTTATGTTGTATTGCTTGATAAAGATCATAATCAAGTATTGTGTATCAAGATATCTTACAAGAATTTTCTCTCAAGAGTGAGATTTAAAATATAAAAATGTATTGGAATCTAATTTAGCATATAATTTCAGACTTATATCAAATTTGTCATCCTAATGTATAAATGAAATACGCATAGAGGAAAAATATTTTTCTTTATTTAAAAAAAACTGTCTAAAGGAGAAAAACGTTTTATAATGAAAATGTTATTCAATTTTCATACTTAGAGAATTCAGTTTTATTTTGTTGTTCTTTGTAATTTAGTATCAAAGTTACTCTGAATATGTAAAAACACTTTAAAATTTTTTACTTTTAGTATTACTGTTAATGTAAAAGTTAAAGGTCTTATATTCATTTTTATGTTATTAATAAGGTTTCCTTTTGTTTTATAGAAACAAACTCTTGAAAGACTTTTAAAAAAATCTGATGCAAAACCTAGAGGTGTAAAGGTATGTTTTAGTTATGTGATTAATCTTTGCATATTTTACAGTTTTTTAAACTTTTACTAATTCTTTATCATTTTAAGGAAATAAAAGGATAGTTTTAAAATCATAAAGAATATCCTTTTATTTTCTGATTGATCATAAATAAATTTTACGATTTGTTTGTAATTTTATTATTTTTGGTCTCATTTTTTTGTCAAAAAATAGATTGGAATCAAACACATTATCTATTGCCTTAGCCATTAATTTGATTAAATAATACTTAAAATGAAACTTTAATAAATACTTAACGTACAGAATCAGTAAGACATCTGGTTCTGCAAGTTAAATATTTATTAAATTTTAAAAAAATTTTGTAGTTAATAATTTTGCAAAATTTTGGATCAAATTATTTAGAAATTTCGATTATAATAAAACTTCATATTTTCATTTTAGACATGACATTATTAAAAGATAGTTTTGGATGAATTGTTTCATTTTTAGTCAACAATAATTATGTTTTTATTTGATATTTCAGAAAGTTATGAAAAAAGCAGATGTTCCCAAAATGAAATATATTGATAGTATCATTAAAGGGCGATCACTCTCATTTCCACCTGGTTTTCAGTATCCTTTGAAAGCCCAGGTTGCAAAAGAGTAAGTTTTATTTCAATTTTTATAAATAAATATTGATATTTTAATTATTTATGCTCAAATTACAAATTGGATTATTTTGTGATCTTTAATTTATCTATAATTGCATAATTTATCTTAAAATATACTTGAAAGTAATTTTTATATTTTTATTTATAAGTAATATTAAGTTTTAAAATATGATATAAATGTTGTTTTAGTAATTGAAATTATTTTATATGCTAATTTTATTGTAGTAAATTTATCATTTATCAAAGATAATAATTCTACTATTATATTTTATCTTGTGTTTAAATTAATATCACTCCTCCATTTTGTCACTGTATTTTTCATTGGGTTTATTTTGATTAGTTGTTTCATAAATTCCTTTTCTCTTAGCTGATTTTTCATTTTTTTTTTTGGCTGATCAATTCTTTTACTAAATTTTGTAAATATGTAGTTGCCATGATGTTGAAATAAATAAGTATAATGTTTTTTATTATTTTTAATGATTTTATATATTTTCCCAAATTTTAAATATTTCCATACATGTAATATTTTTAAAATTAAATTCTTACAACTCAGATGGTAGTATAGCATATTGTTTGGATTTTTAACAAGAAATTTGATCAACAAATGCTTCAGGATATGTACAAGGATTTATATAAAAAAAGAGTGCAAGAAATCACTGTATGTGGTGCTGACGTTTCACTGAATACTCTATAAATTTTCTATATGTGTAACTTGACTTTTTATAACCTTTTTTTCTAAATCAGTCTTCAGTAAAAAATGTGGTGCATTAAGTCAATGAATATACGTTAATACAAGTTTTGTGGCTTTGTTATTATTGTAGATTGTTTTTGAAGGACTATTCAGTGATGATTCTCATAGCCAAATGCTATAAGTAGGGAAGGGCAGTGAAGAAGCCAATCTGTTAAAAAGCTATCACTCATGGTACTGTGTAAGCTGCTACAAGTTAAATATCATTATAATTATAAAGAAATGCATTGTTCTATATGGAACCTGTTGTAGAAGATATGAAAATGTAGCATTTTCAATATTACAAATGTTAGCAACATGTTTTATTATTTTTGAGTGAATAAGTACACGTTGCACTAGGATATTTTCCTGTACCTAGCCCAGAGTTGGGTTCTATCAGTTATGTGGAAGGAGCTGGATGGGGAATCTTTTTAATTTATAGAATCGGAATTAATCAGGAGACTCTCCTATACTTTTCCTGCCACCTCCAGAGGTATTAATTCACTTGGTAGAAATTGCACCCAAGGCTTATTTAATATCCCCCAGTCATCTTTAGTGAGCACAACGGATCTTTGATTACATTGGAATTTGAACTTACTACCTTCTGATAAAAAGGACACCCTAACTAACCAGTCCACTGCATTTTTGAACAAGTGAATGTCAAAATTTGTTGAAATTATTAAAGAGAAAATAAGGCCTAAAGGCAAATGATATAATAAATTCACTCTCATAATCATTAAATGTGGTACTTGATGTAGTGTTCTTGAATTTTTGTTGTTTATTTGCAACAGTTGTACATATTTATTAGTTCAACAAGCTAAAAATAGATTTTATTTTACTATAGAAAGTTCTTGAATAAAGCCACATCGATGGCTGTTCACACAAGGTACTCTAGTGTTAAGTATATCCAAAATGTTTTTCTTTTGGAAATTCTGTTTGTCGACTAAAATTCTCCTTTTAATGTCTTGAAAACAATAAAAAATAACCCAGGTTTTGTTCAGCTCGTGTCATATTGTTAAAAAGAATCTATCAACTGGAGATTTAGTTACTGCTCTGTGCAATGATTATGTAGCTGTTTTCACAATTGGAGTAACCATTCAAGTTTTACATATATATAGATACCAAAGTTTAAAACAGAGTGTCTATTGAATGAAATTTTATCTATTAAATAAATTTTCTGCTATTTTTCACTTTCAAATTGTTTATTATGTCATATTATGCAAATTGTGTGGTATCATTTATCTTACATGTATTCATCATACTTAATATTATAATAGTATCTTATGCTGATAAAATTTCACTAATACAGTTTTATCTTTCAAGCAAATCTGAAATGTGAGCTGGTGATGTCTAATTTTCATTTTTATCAGATTCATCACCTTCCATTCTTGTTTAAGCAAAATTAAAGCATCTTGCTTTAATTTTGAAAATCAAATTTCATATACTTTTCTATCATGATCAATCTATTTGATTACTTCTATAAATCCTTAGTGCATGAACTAATATACTTTAGTGTCAACGTTTTTGTACCATTATGACTTACGCAGCATCCTCATTACCCTATGAGTTAACATTAATTTTGAAAATCCTGTATAAATAATTGTTATTTTTTTGTTTATCTGCTTAAAGAAAACTATCTTTAGTACACTTCTTGTAAGATTGCTTAGTTTTATTTGTAATTAAAATTATTTTGCTAAAATGTGAAAAAGAACAAAACTTGGATGATAATGTGTATCATTATAAATAAGAATTGATTTTAAAATTTTTTAATGAATCGTTAGGAGTATTCTTTGCTAATCAATTTTTGTGTAAAATTTTATTTTTAAATAAAAAAAATTATAAATGGTATTTCAATTTTATATTTATTACTCTCAATATTTTCTTAAATGTAAAATTATTAGACTTTCTGTTTTGTTAATAAAACATTCATGAAAATGTTCAAAAAATTTATTTTTGTTTTAGACCACCAGCACCAGTACTTTGTGGGGTAGAAGGGTGTGTAAATCGAAAAAAATACAACTGTGCAAAAACTGGTGTACCTTTATGCAGTTTAGCATGTTATGAGAAAAACATGTTGAGTTTGATTATTAGTGGATCACTTTTAAAAGCATCTTTTGGGTCATAGAAAACATATTGTCTTTGACACTTGTAAATAAGTGTACATTTCATTTTATCATCATTCTGTATATTTTTTCTGTGAAATATTCTTCATTCTCTCTGTTTCATTGTATTTAAAAAATGAAGTTATAATGTACAAATGCAATTTTCTGTTACAAATAAAAACTTTTTACACAGAATGTAATGAATTTATTGTTGATTATTAATAAATTTAATTTTAATATAAACTGCTTTGGTCCATTTTATAAAAATATTTTTTAAAAAATTCATACTCTGTAAAGAAAAAATTATACAAAACATGTAGATTTAAATAGTAAATAATGGCAATTTGTTTACAAATTATTTAAATTTTTAAAGGAAAATATTAAATGTAGAACACAATATAAAAACTAAATTAAAAAAAATGAATATTTATTCAGGATATGAATAATAGAATGTTTTTAAAATACTTGATTCAATGATATTCCTCGTCTAAAATTTTGTATAGTAATTTCCTCAGAAAGCATGGAATACTTTTATCATTTCTTTTGTTTATTTAAAAAATTTACTTGGATATTTTTAAAGTAATATATTTTTTAAAAAGGACAATCACATTTGGGGGTTTACGATAATAAATTTATTTTTTGATCAGTGCTAGGAATAATATTTATCTAGAAATTTCTTATGAATTAAAAGGAATTATTAATTCCTTATTTTTTTAGGAGGTTAAATTAACCTCAACATTTTCACAATTAATTATATTAAAAAAATTTGAGGTTAAATATGATTTGAAACTGATTCAAACTTGTTTGAAGATTCCCCTTGTAGTACTATAATTTTGAGGTATGGGGCTTCAAATCAGTTTTAAGCAACTTTTTGGAGTGAAAATTACGTACTCAAAATTTCACTTCTGAATTTAATATAATGATATATATTAAAACAATTTTAGAAACATTCTAATTCCAGAAATTAATACTGGGAGAGCAGAGAAGAAACAAGGTACTGATTCTAGATTGTCTCATTGAATAACTTATTAATTTTTATACGTAGATTTCATTTTCATAACTTTCAGTGATTAAAGATTAAGATATTTGAGAACAGCATTATTAAAAAAAATATATATATTTCCTATATGCTGCGCCTATTTGATAATCAAATATGCTTTTCCGGTTATTGATGAATTGTACTTCCAACTGAAATCGAAATGTTTTTCGAAGGGGCTCATAAAAATAACAAATATCGTACATAGTTGACGAAGTCACCTAATGGAACTCTACTGAGTTGAAGATTTTAGGTTCAATTCCAGTATTCAGAAAATATGGAATAATTCCAGCTGTATAATGGGAAATGTTTTGAAAGAAATTGGAATTGATTCCTGGGTAGCACAAATACATTAATAAATTTTAATTTTCGCCGCAAGTATATCGGAATCGATGATCTATAGTTGAAAATTGTATTCATGTGTAATTAGGATCAACATGGTCAAGAAGGTGTTTGAAGTTAGTGAGCAAGAACAAGCCATGAATTTTGAAATTTAGTTCACCGTTCTATTGATGGGAAAATTATCACTCGTTTTTATTCCTCTACTTTAATGTAATACTTTGAGGCACGCTTCATCATGCTCATGGTGATAGTAATTGTCGATATCGGTAAAATCCTGAGAGCCCACAGTCTTGGTGACAAATAGAAAAAAAGCGCCAAAGCAGAACAAAATGGCGAAATGTGAATTCTGGAGATAGTTATAGTTTTATCATATCTACTATATTAAAGTAGGATTACCAAGAGAGGCGAAATTTATCGCCAACCAATATTCCCGCCTATGGTGTGGGCTCTGCTAGGATCCAACGGATTATATTTTTGATACCTCATGGTAGAGAGTTAAACGGCTGAAGTCTGATACAGCACATTAATATGTAACGTGTTTTACTGCCGTCTGGGAAGACTTTTCGGTTCAATGATAATGAACCTAATCATATTTGTGTAACATAAACAATATCTTACCATGTTAAAATAAGCTGTTCTGTCTGAGTCTATGCATCTTATATTTTATACATTTTATAATATTTATAAATAAAACATGATGTCACTTCTAGTATAAAAAGCAGAAATTGCTGTTGAATGATTAAGATTCTGATTTTCAGTTCGTATGTTCGATACCCACCTTGTTTTTGAAAAAATTCACAATCTGTTCAAATTGAATGTGAATATACTGAATTGGAGATCGATAAAGAAACCTGTTGTAGGAAAAATAAATCTTAAAGCAGACAAGAACTACAAGCATTTTAATATATACGATAGTTATTGCACGAATTGTGCGACATATCATGGAGATACGTATACACTTACAGTGCAAAAAAAGTAATATAAAGTAGTGATAATTATGAGAGTAAAAGCTACATTCCAGCATACAAGAAATTCAGTTTGTGAAATAATTGAAGGTTGGTTAACACACACACACTCATGAATTTTTTCCAAGGACCTCATTCGAAACATCTAAAATTTTTCTGTACTTTTAATATTTTTCAGATGCATACATTTCATTTAAATTTACTTTCCTATATTTGGTTACTCGATTTGTCAATCAACAAATTTTTTTTGTACTTGATTGCTAATTCGATATTAGACTACATTTCAAAAGGTACTATTCCATTATGCCATCCGCAATCGATCATCGAAGCGATTGCTAAGCAGTTTCCATCAGAAATAAATTTTGGCGTTAAAATAAGTCTTATCAAATATTGAAAATTATTTGGTTTAAATGTCTGTACTATTTTTTAGTAGTTTCTAAAAATGTAAACCCTTTAAACAATCTGTCGCAAATTACGACAGTCGCAAATTACGACAGTAAACTGTCGCAAATTACGACAGTAATTGCAATTTCTTTTCTATTCCGTTACGATGATTACAATACAGGGATATAATGGAATTGTACTGTTGAAAGTATATCCCAAATCACTGCAAATATCTACAATCTAAGTATGAGTTTTGCAGGACTGAAAACAAAAGCATTAACCATTTAGCCTTGGTTTAAGACTCATTTTGTTTCACATTTTTCTTAAAACAGGGCTTTGAATAAATATAAATGATTAAATATGTGTGTTAAAAAGCTTTGGTAAAGATTTACTGTACAGTCACCGTAGGCGATTTTTTTAAAAAAATCGCCAAAAATCTAGCCATTTTGCACAAGCGAAGTCTAAAAATAAGCGGAATATTGCCTGATTGGTTGGAATCCCTCATCTGCGATTGGTTGGGTTGCCAGAAAATGTTAGTTATCGCCAAATAGGGAAAACTCGCGCCAAGGGTGACCGTACAGTAAATCTCAGCTAAAGCTTTTATAGTTTGGTTTATAGTGTTATGATCACTGCTCGCGAGTTCTAATTGAATGAGAATTTAAAATTGAAAGTGAACATAAAGTTCTTGAAATTTAAGGACTCTATATTAGACGTGGAAATGTATTTAATAAATTGTTGAAATGAAAACACACTTTCAGATCAATTCAGGAGCCAACTTGGCTTCAAACGAGGATTAGCTCTACATTCTGCCATTCTACAAAATTTGTCTAAAGATATCTTTATAGCCATAACATATGTGTCTAATATTTAATTAACAATAATCATAATAGAACAGTCAGATTTATTCAGTTTTACTTGCTTTTATTTTTCTTAAAATATCCACGGCGTTTTTTTCCCTGTACTTATATCTGCTTCATTTTTTGATATGCTGCAGGCAAAGTTTTATGGCATATTTCAAGACTCTAGGGTTAAATGATTTGTTGTCAGACAAAGTCATCAATACTTCAGCTTCATCTCCTATACGGTATAAAATATCCCGCAAAAATAATTCTAATCTTTGGCAGACGGAACTACTTAAATACAAATTAGGGTGCGTTGTTTTAAAAAAATCTTCTATGAACACCGATAAAAGTCCATGTTTATGTTTGCCCTTCAACGTTAACATGCTATCTGATGAATTTGAATGTGTAAGAAATATTTGTGAACTTTCGCTTCTAGTTTTTCGAACATTTCTGAAGATCTTTTTCACAGAAAATAGGTCATCTTTATCAGAGTGTCCACAGTCTTTGTTGATGTGACTTGTCGGACTCGTATTGCTTTTACAACTGGACGAATTTCTATTGAGTTCATTACAAAATGGTGATGTTTGTGATATAGTACTCGAATCTTTTTGGTTTGCTGTCGACAAATGGGGCGGTAAATCTTCATGTAAAGAATTCTGAGTGTTTTCAAAAAATGAAATAGAATCACTAGCATTTAAGCTTCTACTTGAAGACGATGTTAAAAAAGCTTTTTCACCTATATTATTTCCTATTTCGTATCTTTTTAATGTAATTTGAGGAGCATAATCCACATTAGATGATTCATTACTTAACCTAAAATGTCCGTCTGGTTTGTGACGTTTTATTCCTTGTTGAGTTGGTAATGAATATGAATTTAAATTGGCCCTTTTACATGAAAATTCTTGACTTGTTGAAGGTATTCCCAGAGAATTATTATTTAAAAAGGACTTAATTTTATTTGTTGAATCTTCATATTTTGATTTCTTTACTTCAAGAACTTCCGAATTATCCATTGCTTCAGATGTATTGCATGGCGTGGGATCATATGAAGATTTAGAATCGTTTTGGTTAAATTGAGCAGCTGTTACTGTCATGTATTTATCTGATATACTTTCACATATGTTCTTGTACATTCCAAAGTTTGTCTGCATTTGAACATCAGAAGCTGTATCAGATATTGCAGTCAATACCGTTTCATTTGGGTCCATATTTTCAACTAGATTTGAATTCATGTTTGAACTTTTTAGGTCTTCCTTGATGGAAAGGCTTTCTATGCTTTTATTCAGATTCGGAAATTTGTTCAAATTATTATTCTCTTGTAATTTGTCCTCCTTTGACATATTTGAATTTAATAAATTGATTTTTGGAATAGATAAACTTTGAGATAGAGTGAATATACTTTTTTGCTTTGAACAATAAATGTTTTCCATATTACAATATACTATTTAAAAAACATTGCGTTTATTTTAAATTAAGTTATGCTTTTTTTTTCTATTATGAACTAATTTGATTTTATAAGGAATTCTTATATATTATTACAAGTAAAACGACGTCTTAAAAATTAACCTTGGAATTTTATAAAGGCTTAAAATATGAATCTTCTTCCAGTAAAGTATTCCACTCAATATTAGACAATTCAATACAAAAAACTTTTAAGTGAATACTGATTTTTATGATACACATAAAATCGTTGAACGTATCAAAAGAGTATTAATTAGATTAGAGCTATAAATATATATCCTGTTTCCCTAAAATTAATCAGAAATTATTAGTTTCAGTATTATACTAAACATTCCCATCATTTTAGAAAATTTACAAAACTGGCAACATAGATGCGGTTGCTAATTAGAATTAACATGTAATTTAAAATGGATTACAAGCCATTATAGAAATCTAAATGCTCTGAGTAAAAAATTATACCTGCCATCTGTTGAACCAATAGTTATGGCACATCAACCCTTCAGGAACAACTTTGATATACCCCCGCTCCAAAAAAAGAAAATTAAGCGCCAAATCTGGCACTTCCTACGGATTTTTTAGGGTTCTGTTTCTTATTTTGGTGTTGCCAATTTAGGTCTTTTCAGCTTTTAGGTTTTTACTGTTGTCAAGTTTAGTACTTTCTTGTATTTTGTACCATTTTTTGAGTTTTTTTTTTTAAGTTTTTATTGCTATTAATTATTTGTATTTAGCGAGAATCCATCTTGGCGAGAAAAAAAGTCGCCAAATTTCCGATTTGGGGGGAGGGGTACATCAAAGTAGTTCCACCCTTCATTCATAGATGCTTGGGTTGACATAACTTTCACAATAACATGTTCGATGATAATATCAAAAACATTTTATTTTGCATTGAAATAATTTTACCAGCGTAATTTATCAAATAAAATGGTACTGAATAAAGGAATTATTCAATTATTAAAATTATTTTGATAACTCACATAAGTTTGTGGATCTTAGCACCACACACAAATTTGTTGCCAAGTCGAAGAAAAAATAGTTTGGAAGGGGTTTTATTTTGGCGATTATTTCAAATAAAGTCTGGAATGAATTTTGTTTTCCTAATGTTTTTCGGACAAATAAATGCGACTAAGAATGAAGGGAGTTGGTGGGAGGCTATGCTTGTCTTTCGTTCCTTTACTTAGAGGATCCCCAGAGTCTCAATATTTTGCGCTTTCGTAGTTGGATCTACAAAGTGGTATATATGATTTACGTAAATATGACAATATGCTGCTCTCTCGACATGTCCAGTTTTATAAGCACGCCAGACAATATGAATATATTTTGAATCATTGCACAATATATTTGACTGTCTTTGCCGTTAGCGTAATTATCTCTCTTTTTACTGTAATACAATAAGCAATTATTCACAAGGGTGGGGGGGGGGGGAGACATGCTCAACGAGAAACCGCAAGACAGCTGTTTGCACAGCAATGATTTGGCGACTTTCATTGGCGCTTTGCCGTGAAGGTCACACTAACCAATTTTATTTTTTATGTTGCTTAAGCTCTTTTGAAAATAGTCTTTTCGCTTAGCTTTCTGATTGTCGGCGTGTTGCTTTTTTGTGTTGTGCGCTCACCAAAATGTAATTAAATGATGAAATTTAAAGATGAAATACTTAAATGAGTTTTGTAAAGTGAAAAATATTTATATTTACACATTTTTTAGTTTCTTTTAATACATTTTCATCATAAATTCGTTTATTAGATGACACTGAAGTAGATTTAACGGTCTTTACTGGTGGTGATTACTAAATTAAACGGTTAATGCAAATTCAGTTTATATGACAGTTAAAATATTCCTCTGAAATTATGGAAAATGCTTATGTATAATAATCTGAAACCTTTCGTTTCTCAACACTGATTTTAAGACCAATCTTAAAAGAAAATAATACCCATTTTTAATGACAAAAAGAATTTGACTTTTAATAAAATATTTACTTTATAAAGTATTGTATTTAAAATGAACGTATTGCATTAAACCATGAAATCTTATTCGTATTGAAATATATTCTTGGAATTCTTTATATATCTGGAAATTCAAGTATATTCTTCAAATATATTCTTGATGCGGCCGTATTCACCAAACACGTTATAATTCGAGAGTTGCGTATAACACGGAGTTAACTCTCGTTTGACTCACTGATTATTATAACAGACTAAGGTAAAGAGTAAATTACTCTACTCTAGAAATTTTATATTATTGTTTTATAATTAGGCTGCTTCTTATTTTATTGATAATTTAGTAGCGTCATTGAAAAATTTTCTTTAGTGTTTAGCCACAAATCTGGTAGTTCATGTTTCTTTTTTGTCACATTATTTGTTATCTTCTAAAACACTAGTCTTAAAATATATAAGTTAAAATAACTTTACATCAAGACTAAATCCTTAATACAGATCTTTACATCATAGCAAGTACGCACCTGAAGAGATATAACTGAAAAATAAAATTAAAAAAAAATTAAATAATGACATTTCAATACAAGAATGCCAGACGTATAATTTAGATATCTGAAATCAAATTTAATGTTCTTTTACTATTTGGCAGAGTACATTTTTTTAGATGATTGATAATATTTGCTTTAATAGTCATTAAAAAAAAATAGAAGCTCTGAAATTTTGATAATTTTCAGATGGGTACATACGATCTACTAAGTTGTTTTAATCCAGATTCTCTGAAAAATTAGATTTGCAAAGTGAAAGAATATGCTTATTTCATGCTTGAAAGAGAAACCAGTTATCCCTTCTTAAAATTTAATAAAGATGCTTTAGATTTTTTGAGTACCATATAATACACATGTCTTTATAATTAACGCTTACCAGTATTTTCTGGTTATCAACTTTTGTTGCATAACCTTAAAATAAGTATAACATTTTGGAAATATGACGTCATTAAGAGGATAACTTTTATTTGAAGAATTTTATAGTTTTTTCGAAATATGAGCGATGCAAGTATTTGTTTTATGAAAATTAAAGAATAAAAGCATTTAAATAAACATTGTTCTTGTTCTTTTGTGGTAGTGCTCTGCTCCACATTTCCAACTGAACCGTAAAATGGTGTGGAGTCCGATTTTCACAGTTCACACATGCCATAGGTACCCGTTTATAGGGTAGACAACCATTCATAACCCATTAATACAATAAAAGGATAAAACAAGAGAGAAAAATTACATCCATGCCCATACCGGGATTCGAACCCAGAACCTCCTCATCCACAACCAGGCATTCGACTCCTTATCTTTCTAAGCAATCTCTCCGTGATTGGTACAGTTCCTCCATGAAGTGTTCGTACACTTACGAGTTTCAGTAAAATATTGTTTATTTCATTAATAAAAAATATTTGAAAATGAGAATTTTATGATAACATCTAGAGATATCTCTTAGCAAAACTATTTGAACTATTTTACGAACATGGTGAAACACTTTTTTTTTTTTGGAAAAGCAATAAAAGAGTAACAGAAGGATTATTTCGCAAAAGCCTTCGTACACATTAAAGAAATTTCAAACGTTAGGGTATACAATTTACCTGTGTGGGTTTTTTTTTTTTTTTTTTTTTTTTTTTTTTTTTTTTTTTTTGTAATATCGCCTTAATGTTCTTCCATGATTACAGTTTCTAATTCGGTTTTCGTAATAATGACGTATTTTCGAACTCTATAACCTCTACTCCTCTCCAAATATGTTCTATCGAGTGTAAATTTAGTGACTGAAGTGGTGTTTTCAGAATTTACGGACAATTATAAAGGCACCAAAGTCGAACGTTGAGGGCCTTGTGCGTAGGGTCAATGCCCTGATAAAAATAAAGTTGTTTCCAATACCCAAATTTTCGATAGATAATTTGAAATTATCTTTTAAAATATTTAAATAAATAGCATGATTCATTATGCCCTCAATAAATACCAAATTACTTAATCTTGATCTACACCCCACCACAAGGACAACTCCACAGCTATTCTTCAGTGTACCAACCAAGATCTTAGGACTAAGTTCCTAACTTTTTTCTTCTCCATGCACAAATAGGAACCATACTATACACCCATAGGAACCAAAAACTTTGCTTTCATCAGCAAGGCATGATTCCATTACGAATCGGGCTTATATTTATCATTGATTTTGAGACGTAAAGCATAAGCTTTCCATTTTTTTACACCCACAAAAAAGTTTTATCGAGCAGAGCGTCCATGTAATCAAGAGCTGATCTGAGTACTCGTCGTTTATTTAAAATCTCAGAATGAAAATTATTCGTTTTTAAAAACAGATAAAGATGCTTTTTTAATCATTGATGTATGAAGTTTTTTAAAAATATTTTTCACCGTTAGAAAAAATTTATTGCGTTGTTCGGAAAGTCATTTCGTTTTTCCGACCTGAATTAGTTTTTTTGCAAGAGTAAAACCAACCCTTTTATGAGTATGAGATCATGAAACTACCAGAAAAATAGTAAAAAGTTATTGGACCAGAATTTACAATATATATATATATTTATATATATATATATATATATATATTATTTTTCCTAATGGTGGGGCGCTGGGTGACTGGACCTTCAACAAGGCTGCTACTCATTTTAGCGTAATCCGGTGGGCACTTGTGAACCAAGTCACGGAGGTACGAGTGGCATTGCCCGCGTCATACCACCACAAACCCTTTTATAGGGTGAGCCACATTCATCCATCACATCAGAAGTAGAAAGAACGAAAGATACACAAATAGAAAGGAAACGTCCATGCCCAAACCGGGATTCGAACCTGGGTGACAAGAACGCAAACCACTCAGCCATTGGTCGGCAGAATTGATAATATACAATTCAATAAAACATTTATTCGCTATAAGTTTTTTCATTTTCATATAAAATGAATATACTTTCCGAACAACCTAATATTTATAAGATATAATATACATAATAAAAAATTTGGGAACAATAGTAGGTAGGCCCAGGTTGAAGTGGATGGATTATGTAGAGGGAGATTTTAAAATCCTAAAAGTAAATATAATTGGAAATCAATTGCCAAAAATATATACAGTATTTTTGAGTACAAAAATAAGTACAGTAGAAGAAAGCTGTTGGGATGTCCTTAGCTAGTCAAGGGCTGTCGTGTCAACAGAAAAAGTATATATATTAACATGGATTTTCTGTATGTCAGACATAGATAAGTAACTACAATATTTTTTGTCTCTAATTTATCTATATTCCGTCGTTTATCGTCCCGAATGATTTTCGTACGATATATTAGTTTGGGGAAAAAGTAATCCATTATTTTTTCGGTAGACGTCTGTAGTGATCGATATCTCGTGAGGTATCTATCAAACAATTTCAGATTTATGCTCGTTGGAAAGCTGACATTTGACACTAAAATATCCTCTTGCGGTTTTTTGTTTGATTCATTCAGTTACGAGTACAAGGTTTTAAAAATGGAAGACAACAAACAGAAAATTCGATACATTTTCGTTTTTCTCTTGTAACGGCGAAAAAGATAGCCGGGTGGCTAAAATTGTGAAAGGTGTTTATCGTCCTATATAAGACTGTAACAACCAGTTACGTACAACTTTTGTTTAGTCGATTCTGTTCGGGTATTTTTGATGTTAGAGATGCACCTCGCATGTGGATACAGCATCGTCGAAAATGTCTGTAAAATATCAAAAATGGTCGAAGTTGACCGCAAGTCAGCAGTAGTAACGCACAAGACCTAAAAATCTGCATGAAAACTGTTTTAAACCTTTTTACAAAGCGAATCCAAAAGAAGTTACATAAAGTTCACGTGAAAATAATGGATTTAATTTTCCCCAACCTAATATAGTAGCTTTTCTCTGTCAATAACTAAAACACACATTTAGAGTACTCACACTCAATTTCAGGCAATATAACCAGAAAGAATGGGTTAAGAGTAAAAATTTTGGTTTTCCTAAATATAGCAAGAGTTTAGGCCTGACGTGGGATCGTATGGTTTTGTGGGGATAAGGTCCAAAGTTAGACATGCTGTTTTATACGGAAATTATAATAATCTAAGTATTTTTAAAGACATCCAATCAACATTTTGAAAAACAAAATGCAGTTAAACAAATTATTTAATGAAATCAAAGAATTGGGAAAATGTCCGAGGCAGGTGTCGAACCCATGAAGTGTTGAATTAAAAACCACTGACCATAGATAGCATTGACCATTCCATTACCAGTTTAGATTTAGGATAAGTTTGAATTTATTTATATGAAAGAGATTTAGATATTTAACTAGGATATAACAGTTAAGAAATAAAATTTCATGATAAAATTTTATGAAGACTTAAGTCTAACTAAAGCAAGTAACAGAAGAAACACTAGAAATCACTATCAATATTAAACTTTCCTCGTAAAATTTTCTTTATTTAAATCAGATATCACATCAAGTTATTAAATTACATAAAATTGGCACAAATGTCCCTTTAATATAAAGTCAAGTTACTTTAGGGTAAATAAATTGTTCAATAGTGAACAATTTCGTGTCTTAAAACAACACAAGATAATATGAATAAAGTTCATATCTAAAATATAAATTGATATTTATGAATCTTTGAGAAGAGTCTTCAAACAATATCTATAAAAAACGTAGTTAAAAACATCAGGATATTTAATTTAAGAGAAAGCGATTCAAGATATGCAACCATAACAAAAATCGATAATTGGTAAAGTGTTTTTCGCACGACCTCTCCCGGTTCTAGTAGTAAGTACACTGGAGATAAAACAAATGGGTAGAAGCCAGAGAAAGCAGAATTCATAAACTCACTACAAAAACAATATGGTAAAACTGGAATTATTGCTGTTAAAAATCCAACAATGATCGAGTCCTTTAAGATACCACGTCTTTTTCTACGTCTTTCTAAATGTCTAAAGCACTTCACAATTACGAAACGAACGTGATTTGCTTGGATGCAAACATCTAAAAGTGGCTCAAAATCCCCAAAATAGAGATAGCAGTTGAAGAAGAGTAAACATGCGAGTTGAGAGGTTTCATATTCTATCATTAACCAAGGCATGAACACTAAAGCAAGCATGGGCCGGAAATCACCCTCTAGGTCTATGTAATTAATCAGTATTAAGCAAATCGTACTAATTGCCACACTTACTATATCCAATTGTCTCTGCTTGCTGTGTTCCCCCTGTGGTTTCGGGAGATAACACATATAAATGTAGATTTTGTGGATGACTATATAGCATTCTACTAACTCATGAAATTTCAAGACAGTCATCAATTGTTCTGTTTTTTATACCTAAAAATAAAAAAAAAATTATTACAAAATAAATTTAAATCATTTTTCTAGTTGCGTATTATTTCTGACGAAAGTCATTAAAGGCAGTCAGTTACATTCTTTTTATCGAGTACCAGCCAGGATGACATTACGGGGTGGCGCTGCTCCACTTTTTCAACTGAACCGTAATTTGGTGTTAAGTCAGACTTCTGTACATTCATG
>JAPDSC010070360.1:0-50790 GCA_026290005.1 Latrodectus geometricus
AATCTAATCTGCATTTTAGATGCTTCTATTATTTTAGCTGTGACAGAATCTGAGAGTTTTTCATATAAGAACATGTTTTCTTACACTTTTTAGCATTATCACCAAAGTGCTTGTGATAGAAACAATAGCTGCTATCACTTGTGTTTTCAAATTTTGAATGACAGTAAGGAAATTATGCTATTTCCCTTGGGCTACTTTTGAGAAAACTGTACTTGGCAACAAAGATAATCCATAGAGCTTTAATTAGCAATAGATAATTTATTAGGTTAATGTTTGGTGGTGTAAAGATCCCACAAATATGTATTGGGATGATAACTTCTGCCATTTTATCAGCTATAATGGACAACTTATCAAGGGATTCTGAAGTTGCTGACAAAATCTCTTGTATCTACAAACTTCAAAAACTACAAACTTTGTAAATCAATCTTCTTTGTATCTACAAACTCTGGAGAAAATCGTTGCTTACTTGAATAAGAGAAAATTCTTTCATTTTTCTGAGTAGATTTGTACATTCAGTGCCAAGTTAGAGATTTGTTAGAAAACAGTTTCTTTATCTTTTGATGTTCCAAGTATTTTCAGCTGATCTGATAATGCTTTGTGCTTGTCTTTGGTTGGTGAGATAACAACAATATTTTGAACTAATTTAAGCATTTCCTCATATCTGTATTCTACAAGTTCCAAATTATCACTTGTGACGCTACTATAAAATGTAAAAATAGACAAACAGGTACTCATTCAAGAACAAGAGTTATCAAAACTCAATAATATTCAAAGCATAGTGAAAATTCTCAAACATAGTAAACATCACTAAAATTTGCCCTTGGAAATGTTGCAAATATTGTTATCTACTATGGTCAAATTTATTAAAAACTTGTATTATTTTAAATGATATTATAATTATTCATATAAGTGTTAAAAAATTAGGAGAAATTAGTTTTTTGTGTTTGCAGTACTTCACTAACAAAATGCTCGTAGGAAAAGAAGTTCTTGTCTTTGTTTTTGTACTCAGTAAAATAGAAATAAAAAGTACCATAACACTTCCATTTTTTACAAAGAAATGCATACAAAAATTTCACATGAATGATTAAAGCACATATATATATGTTCAAAATAACATGCAATTATTTCTCATCTTAGGCTGTTATAAACTTTCAGTTTCAAACAAAGAAATCTGGTTTAAATAGATTTAGGCATTTATGTGAACAAGGAATTGTTTGAAAAATATTTAAACTCCTCTGAAATTATGCTCCATTCTTCATGTACATTATTTAGTCACGAAGTCCTAGGGATCATTTGAAGAATGTCTGAAACCCTTGTACCATTGAGGACCTATTTTCAGTTATTGGAGGTTTGGACTGATATTTTATCATAGATTATGATTTTTGGGAATTTCTGAAAAATATTTCTTATTAATATATAATATTTCTGAAAATAAAATGGCAATGGAAATTTTGAATTAAAAGTGGATTTTATGGGAAATAATGATGATCATTATGTAATCTTAAAAAAATAACTGATCTATCTTGATATTGTTTTCAGAAAATAAAATCCTTCATCCTCACAATCAACAAAAATGTGATCATTTTTGACTTATCAAACATAGTGATTATTATTCTGTTTCAAAATATTATGTGCAATACAGGTTATTGTGTTGTATTTTAAAAAATTTAAATTCTCTTTTGTGTATCCTGAAATCTGTTGAGTATATGCTTCTCAACAATGCCAAGGAATAATCTTTCACCTCATTTTATATATCTTATCAAGCAAATTAGCTTCTCTAAACCCTCAGAGAATTGCAACAAAGCAGTTCTACTAGATGTGCAATGATATTTTTTTCACCTTTCTCCCTTGAATTACAAAATGTATACTTTCATAATTAAAATGCATCAATTTAGAACCAAAATAATTTTATCTTTTTGACTTCAAGGAAAACTAGCTGAACTGGCAGCCTAACAGTTATTGCTTTAGCCTTCAGTTACACAGTTCATAAGTTTAAATCCCACCTTGGACATTGATATTTTGTAGTGGTTCAGAATCCATTTTAAACTTTAGGTTCCTGTCTAATTAGCTCTTGCATGTAGGAAATGATCTTTGTGTGGCAAAAAAACTAAACCAGAGAAAATGAAAGCAAGACTTATTAAAAAGGAATTAAAATTTCCACAATTTATAGAAAAAGAGTTGTTTAAGTATTATGTAAGCAATTTTTACAGGGAGTTTTTATCGCTTTCCTTCATGAGTAAAAATAGTCAAATGTAGAATCTCTACCCCATCATTATGGTGTAAAATTTTCATTTACCGTATTTTCCTGTATATAATCCGCGGATTATGTGTTAAAAAAGTTCCGAATTTCGTTGTGCGTATTATACGCCGCCGCGGATTATCTGATAAAAAATATTCTCCATCAGAAAAGCTTACAAGAAAGTTTTGAAATAAATACTCTTAATGTTTCATAAAATAAATAACAGGTGGTACCAGGACATACCTGAGTTATTTAAACTATAATCGGCTTTGTGTAATTGCGTTCAAAAACGAATTCGGTTCCTCTTAAAGATTTTACGGTTGTAAATTCGATAACGTCATTTTGCAATTTGGCTTGACGTGAGCTGTTTCGTTTTGAAGATATTCAAATTCGTATATCGTCATATGGAAGCGAAAATTTTTAAGTTACACAGCAGATTTTAAATTAAAAGCTATAGCGAAAGCAAATAAAAACAATGACTTCAAATGTGTTAATGTGAAGTGAAAAACAAAGCACGTGCGGTATAAAAAAATTGTATAAAATACGCAATTTGTAAATAATCCATTTCTTTCATTTAAATATTAACGAAGCAAATATATATTAATTTAAATATGTCTAACATCATTTTAAAAGCTAAATATCGATACGTTTTACAAGAATCTCTTCTCAAAATTATCGCTTTTGATCGATCTCGTGCTTTCATTTCAAGTTTATCGCACTTTGCGATGAACTGGATCTAGACTGATATTTTTCATAAATACTTTTTTTCTCTACAATTTATTAAATTTTTAATCCTACTGTGCATTTTTTTTATTTTATGTGACATTTATATTATCAGCAGTACATATTTTAGACTATTCGCCGAAAACAAATTGCCGCGGATTATACGCCGCTGCGGATCATGCGACGCTTTTTCCCTTTTACTCGAAAAAACGGCCGTGCGGATAATACGCCGCTGCGGATTATATACAGGAAAATACGGTACCTTCTCTTATTCTTAATGCATCAATAAAGATTAAAGTTAATTTATTTGCTATTTTTTAACTAACAATATAAAGCAATTTTTAGTTGACAATATGATGCATTTTTTTTTTTTTTTTTATAAAGCTGTAATGCAATGCCTTTGGATACATTCTTTAAAAATTAGCAAATATTAGTTTTTATACAGCTTTTCTCTATGAAATATTACCTAGTTAGAAATAATGATTATGTAATTAGTTATGTTCAATTGAGAAAAATATAAAATAAAAATGCTTATCTAAAATAAGGAATGTCTAATATTTTTAATAAATATAAAATATTGATTTCACTGATAGATAAAACTAACATTTGCCACATTTTAATTGCCACATTATGTATATATCTATTATTATATATACATATATTATTATGTATATATATTATTTATATTATATATACTTCACATTATATATATACATAATGTAGCCATGTAATCGCAACATTATGTATATATTTTTATAACCATGAGTAACAAGTATCTTCAAAACAGAAGTGAGTTTCATATACCAATGACTTTTAAATTATTAAGAAATTGAGTAATTTTATATAAAAATAATTTTTTAGGTGTCTGAACTTTAAGAAGGGGAATCTCAACTTATTTACATTATATAAAATCAAAAAATATCCCAAATTATTTTAAATAGCAATTTATATCTCCTTTATAATTGTGAAAAGGTCCAGGGTATTATTTTTGGAGTAAAAAGAAGTTAAATTTTATTCCAAATTCGTCATGAAAAATTAAATAAAAATCCTCCACAGAAACTGGAAATAATACATTACTCTTTTATGTATTAAGTTTTAAAAAAGTAATTTTGTGAAGTTTAAACTATTGTTCAATTTTTCTGCCTATATTTAAATGATAATTTTTGACAAAATATGATCTTTTGTGCTATGAAATGTCCAAATGAGGTTGTTCTTAAAAAAAAATTCTATGAGAAAATATTTTAAGATCTTTTGCAGGTTAATTTTTAACAAAATCTTTTAAACAATTAATTTTACACATTATGAAATTCATATGAGATTTAAAATGAATTTGCTAATTTAAAATTTATTGCTCTTCATTTATTACATAATTTTTTCTGACCAAATAATTTTACTAATAAAACAATTATTTAGAAAAAAATCTTTAATGATTAAAAGTGTGGAATCCTCCATTTTAAAAAATTAAAATTATGATTTGACTGATTAAGCAATTTAATGATAAGAAAAACACATTTGAACTTGAGATCTCAAAAATACAATACATAAAAAAGTAAATAAATTAAATAGGTAAAATAATTTAATAAATGTAGTAATATTATAAATTAATTTGAAATAAGTACTTTATTTAATTATGATAAACTGAAAAAAGTAATTTTACGCGATGAGTTGAAAAATGACCGTTATTGGGTCCTTATAAAATAAGTAAATAAAAATCAATAGTGAGGCTATGAATTTCACATTCTGAACATCAATCCCATTTGGATAAATATTTTAGCCTTTAGTGTAAGTGTACTCATTAAAGTAGATCCAACAATATGTTAATAAATAGACCGTGTATACCCAGAAAAATATAATACATAATCAAGTTGCAGTAAGACTTATTCTTGTTTAAGTCGTTTATTTAGATCAAGTAATAGTTTTAATTTTTCATATATATATATTAAATACCTGGATTTATATAGAAATCTATTATTTTCAAACAGTGTTGAGCCAAGTTAAATCAAAGTGATTTATTTATTATTTTAGACATAAATAAGCCATTTATGTCTCAAATAAATCACTTTGATTTAACTTGGCTCATTTAACACATTTTGCATTTATACATTGTAGAATGGTGCAATATGTAAATGCAAAATACTGACCAAGGAAATACAAACATCAAAGTCTACTTCTTTCATAGGATTGGAATAGAAATCAAATATTAAAAAAATTTAAATGGTCATTGCCTATTTAAACTAACCGTAAAGTGAGTGTTAGGATTTATTTATTGCTTGCATAAACAATCAAAAATTATTTAATGTGCTTTACATGCTACATGAAATAAATTTATCTTTACTTAATAAGTATTTATTTTTTAATAGTAGTATCAAGAGAGACAAATCTCCAATAATATATAAAATAACGCATCCCACTAAGATATTGGCCAAAATTTTCTTTCCAACTGCTCACTGAAGAGCTAATCCCACTGACAAATTGACTTGTTTTTGATGTGTGGACAAAATTGTATATCAATATTATTGGTGAAAACGATTATTTTTTTAACTCACAGACCAATTATAAGTAAAGTAAAATGATGCACATATGAATTCAACTGTAATGAAAGAAACAACCACTTTATGGTTAAAAAGTAAAATTGTTTACTTTTCTTTGATTTCCTGCTTTGCATTGCTCTAAAACTTTTTTTTTTTTTTTAAAAAAATTATACATATTATATTGTAACCTTCAAATTAAGGGTAATTTTAAACAGATTTTTGAAAAATAAATTTCAGTTGCTTGTATAATCATTATTTGTGCATCAAAACTGCACTTTGAATTTCAATGGAATACAATCATGATGACTTGACATTAAAAAAATTAGATGATACTGAAAATTTATTTAATAGCATTAACTAAATTAATACAGCATTTTGATACCATTTATTGGCTGAATAGAAAGCTTATATTTTATTTAAATTCAGATACACAATCATTATAATCAAAATGTTTTGTAGTTTTTGATTCCTCTGAAGTTATTAGTGTTAATTTGTTTTTTAAATTCATTATTATTATTTAAATGTAATCATTTTATACAGTTTTATGACATGCTTATTTATTATGTAGCAGCTTATCCCAAAACATTATTTTTAAATTGATTTTAATGTTGCTTGGGTTTTCTTCAATAATTGAATAATTTTTAGAAACAAAGTTTTGACACAGCTTATCCTTTTTGGACCTTGCGACAGAAAACTCAACCAACCAACCCAAAACATTATTTTATATAAAAAAAGAAAAAATTATTTTTATAGTTATTTCAGTAGTGTACGCTATGTTTAGTTTAGATAAATTTACTGTAAAATTAATCCAAATAACTTTTTTCTTTTTTTAGTTTGAAAGTAAATTTATACTTCAGAAGTCGTTATATTAAAAGCCAATTGATTCAGTATTTTATATTCAATAATGCCTTCTATAAGTATGATTAGTAGAAAATATGCTCTCTTTGTGTTTCAATTCAAATACTCACATGAGGGAGGAATTAAGAAATTTTAATCTAAGAATCATTTCTTAATTTTAATTGCCAAAATTTTGTATTCTTATGACCATGTATTTTAAGTACTTCAGTTGTACATTGTTGTTTTCTCCTTTCTATTAATAAAATTAGAATTCTTTTAAAATCTCTGCAAGTATGCACATTTTTCTACTTGTATAAAAAATGAAGTTACACATCAATGTCCAATAAATCTTTTCTTTCCGTAAAGTGTTATCTTAGTGAAAATTCTTCATATTCTGCTAAAGTTCTTAATAAAAATTTTGTTTGAAATTTTTCATTCATCTATTCCAAAAGATAACATTAAATTATTTAAACTATGTACAATTCAAATTGTCTTTAATTAATTTGTATTTACTTCTTAAATAAAATTTTGTAATAAATGAAAATTTATAAGTTCTTTTCATATTATTAAGAGCATTGTAATTTTTTAAGTGTAAGTTCTTTCCTATGATTACATTTATGTATTTTTTAATTTATTAATTTGTCATCTTATTTTTAGACTTGGCAAAGAACATCTGATTTCAAGCAGTGCCCAAAGTGTAAATTTGGCATAGAAAAGAATGGTGGCTGCAGACACGTACACTGCACTAATTGTTTTGCTCATATTTGCTGGTTATGCCCTCCAGAATCAAGTGAACCATTTGGAAGTGCAGATGAAACTTATGCTCACATTAATGAACATCACCCTAGACAATTATTTGAATATGATTCGGAATAGGTAAAATATAAATTAATGTATATGTTTTTACAAATGGTTATTTCATATTAGAATGAAAAGATAGTTAGGAATTTATCTGCATTTCATTTGTGTAGTTAAAACTTTTCATATCTACCAATTCTATTTTTTAAGAAGTAATTTTAAAAAGGTTTTGTAAAAAATTATCTTATTATCTGATGTTATCTCTTATGTTTTAGTTGGTATTTCTTATGTTTTAATTGTTAAATTGTAATAGATTGTGTATAAACATTGTTATACCTATCAAATAATTAACAATTACTATTATAAATATAGTCTCATGTAAATCATTTGTTGTGTGTGTTTGTTAAAATTATTACTACCCAAAAGTAAAATGGGTAGAAAAAAATGTATGATTGAAAAAATTTAATAAGAGCTGCAGGGTCCTGGTGGGTTTGGGCATCTCATTATCTGAAGTTAGTGCGTTCAAATCCCAACTTAACTGAAGATCTGTTGTGTTGATGGGGCATGTTAATTAAGTCATGATTATAATGCCTACCATTTGAAATGATGCCTCTGGGGTAGTAGATCAAATATTGGAGGTTCTTCTCCCTAAGTCCTACTTCTAAATTTCAAAGATTCCCAACTATTTCCATCTAATTGATAAGAGTCCTACTATGGACTAGATGCAAGGAAATATACTGGTGTAATAACGAATTTGACAGAAAATATTTTTTACTGGAGTGATTGAAATTGAGAATCTATGGTTGTTAAAAATATGTAAAATATACATTTAAAGATATTTTAAAAAGTTTGTTGATACATGATAATTACTGCTGAAAGTATTTTTATTTTATAAGTAAGGAAATAATGACCTTGTTTTGTAGCTTGTAAAATGAATAAATGAAGAGCAGTTGTGAGGCTATAAATGTTACCTAGCGGATAATCCATTCTACAATTTTAACATATATGTACTCTCAATACTAGGATCTGAAATATATGAATAAAAAGGGCATGTACTTTGAGCAAAATTTAAGTCTTGTAATTAATAGAACTCTAATGTGAAATAAAAATGAAAACGAAAACAGGAATTAGTGTTATCATATCTACTGTAATTTGTGTTTATTTTCTTATACTCTGATAAAATTTGAATGAATAGCCCTCTCTTCCATCCTGCCAGATTCAATCTGTAGTGGATAACAAAGAAAACATATTTTCATTGCAAATGGGTACAATGTTCATAAATTTATGTTTACTTAAAAAAACATGACTGTACAAAATCACCTTCTTGTTTGTTACTTATTACAACTCCTTATCTTTTTTCATTAGATTTTTTAATATCAAATTTGATTGTAGTTTTAAATGATTTTCTGAGCTCATTCATTTGTTAGTGCACATATTTAATAGGTTCATTCTGTACTGTTAAACAGGTAGCTTTTAAATTCAGTATTTTTTAAATTTTCTAAAAATGTTGAAGTGTGCAACATTTTTATTACCATAAGGAAGGAAAAAGAAAATTATTAAGTATCAAAAAAATGAGATACATACATAAGAAGTTTAATGCTTGTATTTTGAGATATAAGATTTTTAAAAAATAGTTATTATAATAATATTGCGATGAGTAAGGGGTTGAACAGTTTTCACTTTTCAGGCCTATCCTTACATTTACCAGGCTGCCTAGCTAATGGAGAGCAGGTGTTTTTTCGTTTAGTGTTTATTTTATTGCCACCACAACTTTTTTTTTTTATTTTCTGGTTACATATATGGAAATATTAATAAAAGAAAACAAAAGTGAAGAATAATGTTGTACCCAACATGAAATTATGGAAATAGATATTTATTGTTATCAACTGGTAGGGTAGCAAGTATATTTTATCCTTCTTCTTGTAAAGATTTTATAAAACTATAACTCTATTATAAAAATTGTGTGATTGTGATAGTGTAATGTAAGCATCTTTGAAAGCAGAGCTAAAAAGATAATTAAAAAGCAATAGTTTAAAAAAAATTGTTTCTTCAACTTAGATTTACATGAATTTGTCACTGAAGCAAAATCAAATTTGGCAAAGGTGTAAAAAAATTATCGATGAATCTCCAAATGATAAAATCAGTTTCTTGTATCTGTTTAGCATTTTTATTTTTACTTGATTACGTATTAGAATACTGACAAATGAAGTTTTATATAGAAATTAGAACCACTTGCCCTGAGCTTTGTTAAGTGAGTGCTAAAAGTTTACATAGAAAACCAAAGTAATTCATTAACATTATCCATCATAAGCATTGAAAAAACAAACAACTAGGGTTTTTGTATCGCTTGTTTGGATTTATTATATTTTTATATCCATTTCTTGTCTCTTACATGTATAAGCACAGTTAGAAATTCTTTTCCCCTTGTCAGCAAAAATAACTAAATGATAAATGCCTCACCACCAGTATATTAGTCATGCTTAAATCAATGTGCTGAGTTGAACTCACAGCCCAGCAAAATATTGAAATCTATCTTCCTCAGTGTTGTTGGCGCAGCTTGTCCAATTTTGGACCTTGCGCCATAAAACCCAACCCAACAACAACTTCCTCAGTGTTGAGAAAGCAAAACCCATTGTTGTTGTTCACCCTTGCCATTATACACTTTACCATTTTTTGAATTGTATTTTATTGTTGCAATTTTATCGAATCTTTTGCATATGTTGCTCCATATATATGGTAAAAATTGAGAAAAATTGTTGAATACCACAGATGTTGACCTCAACTCAAAATACAAGAAACAGTACATGGATGTATCTTAGATGTATATTTCATCATTATCAGTAACTTTTGTGCGAAGTAAATTTATAAATGCTAAATCTGTGTGCACAGTAAAAAAAAATTTCATTTTTATTTTTAATAATTTATTTATTTTTTATTATTGTTTTTATTTTGTTTTAATATTATTATTATTATTATTTTTTTCCTCTTTTTTACATCGAAGAAAATGTAGTTAAAAGGAACAGAAAGATGTAAGAAATTTGTCTAATAGAAAATGTTTTTAGTAATGCCTTGTCATAAATGGTGAAAATGAGTATTATCAAGAATAATTAAAGAATATTTAAACACTCAAAATAGTATATATTAAAAATAAGCTACAGAGATCAATAGCTGATTCAAACCAATAATTTGCAATGCTAAGTCAAATTAATAATTATCTTTCAGTTGTGTGTCAGAAATCACCAAAAGGACCTATTGATATTTAAAATAATCAAGTTGCAGTTTAAAATTTCACTCTTTTGGTGGAGTCATTTATTCAAGTCAAGAAACAATTTAAATTTTTTTATATATGTCGGCTAGTTAATTATAGAATGCAATTACTTTTAATGGCTTTCAGCTTAATTAAACCAAACTCCTGTATTCTAATCATAAATTACTCAATCTTGTAGTGCAGTGTACAATTAAACTCATAATATGAATTGAGGAGATAGGAATAGTGACAACTATAAAAAGTACTAAGATATGAGAGAGTAAATTGAATATAAAAAATAAAAATGTCTTTGATTTCCTGTACAATCTTTTTAATTATTGTATTAATCAACATTTTAAATACTCTTATAGTATTTTGAATTTCAGAATAAGGGTAATTTGAAAATTACACTACTATAATTTTAATTAGATTTTAAAAAAATATCAAATACATAAAATCAGTATTCCAACATCAAAGTTGATTTCAAATTAATCAATATAATAAAAATGATGATTTCAAATTTATAAAAAAATTTAGTGACACTGAAAATATATTAAAAAGCATTAGTATTCAGACCATATTGTGGTGTAACAGAAAGTTCATATATATTCAGGTGTATACAGTTGTTTAAACATTTGTTAATTTTATGATATTTTGTACATTTCTGGTTTGCCTGTGATTGAAACTGATGGTTACTTATTATTTAAGTTCATTGTTATTATTTAAATGCACTCATGTTATATAAGTAGATGACATGGCTTATTTGTTAAATTACAAATTTGTCCCAAAACTTCCTTTTTTTTTCCCCCTCAAAAAATATTTTTACAATTACTGATAATGTTTAGTTTGTTAATTTAGCCTTTGATAAAATGAATCTAAATAATATTTTTCAGTTTAAATTCCCTAAAAGATATCAAAATATTTAAGTATTAAAAAAATTTCTTTAAGGAGAATACAATAAGATAAATATTAAAGTTAAAATGTAGGCAATGCATAATTAAATGTAACTCTTTGTACTATCAAGAACTATGTAAGACTAGTTCATTTTTTTTCCATACATTTCAGAGTATTTTTAGAAATAAATAAAGGTGAAAGAGTTTGCATGTAAGAAAAAGTAAATACTGTATAAGTTACTGCATTAAAATCTAACTGACTTAGTATATTATGTAACAGTATGTATAATAAATAAAAAATGTGTTCACTATATATTGAATTCAAATATTTGTATGTGAGAAAGAAGTTGATAAATATTAACCTAAACAATCTTATCTGAAATTTTATTATTAGGTTTAAATATTCTATAATTATATAACTATTTTATTTCAATGATTAATGTTTTATCCTTTTAATAAAAGGAAAAATTTTTAGAATTTTTTGCAAATATGCATCAATATTTTTTCACTTAACCTGCAGTTAAATTTCCTGTTGGATTCAAAATTAAATTATACGCTATTGATATTACAAAGTGCAATATCTTTTTGTTGAATGTAAATACCTTTACTGAATCTTTTCCTCTTAAGTGAAATTTAAGAGGAAAAAATCCATAAATATTTCCAAATTACTTTTCTAAATTTTAAAATGCTAAAAACTTCATATATCTCTGGTTAAGATAGTATTCAACTATATAAACTATGCAATATTCAAATTGTTTTTAATCAATCTGTAGGGTTTGCAAGAAAGTAATTTTGTTTTCTTACAGTAGACAGCATTGTATTTGTTTCGTTATTCTTTCATTAATGTTAGAATTTTTTTTCCTTTTCAGATTTGGTTGTCAATATCTTTAGGTTGACATTGAAATAAATTATGTTTACATTTGTTTACAACTGTTAATTTAAGGTCAGTTTTAACATGGAGCATAAAAACAAGCATTTATTTTTTTACTTTACCCGTTTACTTTTTTACTTTCATAGAGGCAAGACAGCAAATGAAGCTCACAAAAAGATATGAAGTTTATGGTGTTGATTATATAACAGAATTCTTGTGAAAGAATTGGTTTAAAAAATTTTATCTTGGAGATTTTTCACTGAAAAATGACCATCATCTGAAGTTAAGATGACAAAATGAAAGCTATAATGAATTGAATAGTCATAACTGCAAGAGGTTGCACTCAAGATTTCAGACACAATAGATGAAAATCATATAGAAGATGTGTGTGTGTGTGGACTTCATTTCACTCTGAAAAACGAAATTACTTTCTTGACAACCCAATATATTTGCTTTCTAAACAAAATCTTGTCTTAAATAAAAAATATTTACAAATACTTTTTATACCATTTATCATAATGTTTTAAGTGAAAATTCATTAATTTGTAGGATTCCAATTACTTATATTTTATTTGATGCATTGTCATTGAAATTTAGACTTAATAGACAGCTGCTGATTTCAAGCAGTTTCCAAAATGTAAATTTGGTATAGAAAAAAATTGGTGGTTGCAATTTCTTGCATTGCAGAGAATGTGATGCTCATATTTGCTGGTTATGCACATATTGATATACATCATTCTAAACAAATAAATATGTAAAATACAAATTGAACCTATGTTTACAAATTGTTTTTCATATAAGAATGATGAGATAGTTTAAAGTTTATCTATTTGATTTGTTGCAATTAATGCATTCTATTTTTGCCTACTCTATCTTTTAATTAAACAATTTAAAAATGTTTTTGAATAATTTTCCCATAGAAAATTTCTAGCTGTGTAATTTAGTACTATTAATGTTTTGCAAAAAAAAAAAAAAAAAAAAAAAAAGTGTTATATAAAGGGTTTTTTTTTGTTATAATTTTACAATAAATATTTCAATGGCAATCAAATAGTTAACTTTTGCCATTATGAATATTATTTATTGTTTTTGAAAATATTGATAAAACAAATAAAAATTTAAAATTAAGCTATAAAACAATATATAAGACATTTTTAACATCCTTAAAATGATAAACTCTGTAAGTGTTTTTTAAAATGTATTGTTACTATTTAGAACATTTTTATTATTTATATGCATCATATATATTTTTGTATTATAAAATTTTATATATGTTTACATGCACACATAAAAATATTTTATATTAGATTATATTTTGATATTATTTATTTTTTGTTTCTTATAATAATATAAAAAATTCTTATGAAAACAAATCATGTTAAATTAAACATATTTCAAATATTTTTTTATTCAAATTATAATATATATATATTATTTGTATTTAACATATCTGAATCTTTAAGATGCAAGGCATAATATCCATCATTTACTCGAATAGAATAACTATAGAGCCATATTTAATTTGTATTCACTTTAATCAGAACAAAGCATTATATCCGAAATTAGTAATGATGAAAGTTCTCTTAAACCATAAACTTAACTATTTTAACATAACATTAAGATGGCGTTTATTTAGAGGTAGTTATAATTATTCATAATTTATTGGTCTTATAAATTTTTCTTTAGTGAAAAATTTGAAATATAATTCACAAAGAATTTTACTATAAAATTTTGGTACCAAATTTTCTAATAAAGAAATAAAAGGGAAACATATTTTGTTTCTTTTTTATTTAACTTATTAAGGGAAACTGCTTTTCTTTAAAATTTAGAAAATATGACATTTGATATTTTGATAACACAAATGTATAGCGAAACACTTTATAAATTGGTGTTCCTTAAATATTATATTATTCATATGCAATAATATTTAAGGAATTGTGTGTGATTTTGATTGGGTGTATGAGAGTTTTCATTTTGAATATATGAACTGGCGATTCTTTTTATTTGAAAATGTTATCAAGCATTATCATTCTGTAGGACTTAATGCATGATCGGAATTATAATCATTATTAGATTATGTGTTTGCATTATTGTAAGAAAAGGGTGGTCAAAACTGTGATAAATAAAGCAAAACAATGCAAAAATCTTCAAATCTAAAATTTAATGCTCTGCATGATGATATTTAAAACCAATTAAATTTCTCATATTTAATTTTTCTATAAGTTACCCAAACATTTTACTATTTGAAAAATTACTGTTACAATGAATAACTGTTCAATATAAATTCATCAATCCAGTAATAAGTATGTTCTTTCTAAAGCTGATTCAATTTATTGAATTTTTTCTGTCCGTAAAATATGCCAGTTCATTTACAACGTTGAATATCTGAATCTTATACACCAATATTAAAAACCAATTTTTAAATCACATTTTTTAGTTAAGAATTTATCTCATTTTCTTTATTGTGGATTTTATAAACCATATTAATAGTTTTATAATCATATTTGTATATGAAGACATTTATATTAATATTGTTTTGCATGTAACAAGAATTTTGATTTTTCATGCATTATCTTGTGCACTGTGTATCAGTGAATACAAATAATATAATTTCATTTACAGGAAATATAATCTAATGTAAATATTGCATTTTATATAGGAGTTTATATAGGACTCGTAAAATCTAACTTAAATAAAGGGAAATTATAAATATGTAAAACACTACAAATTTCGTAATTTTCTTTAAAAAAAAATATTTGTTTTACTTGATAATCTTAAATTTGAATGTGCATTAGTTATTTTCTGCTAAATACAAAAAAAGTATTCATTATAATTATTGTTAGACAATTTTATGAAGAAAATGTAAATTATATTGTAAAATTACTAATTCTCTTTGAAATTAAATCAATACATTTATGATTATAAATTTATAATCTGGCATAGTAAACTGGCATATAATACCTGTTTACTAAAAGATTTAATTTGGAAATCAATTAAAAAATTTTACTAGATATTGAGACTATTTCTAGGAAAAAAATAAATCGTTTATTCATTTGTAGTGAAAAATGTTACATTTTATTGATTTTTCAAATAGGAGTAATATTGCTGTTTATAAGTTGAATTTCTTTATAAATATATATTTAGATGTTTATATTTAAATGTTGTATTTTGTTATGTATTACCCAAATTTTATAATAAATAGATTTATGTTTGTATGTATGTTTCTTTTCTTAATTCCTGAAATTTTTTTATTTTTCATTTTATCAAAACAAAGAGAATGCAAAATGCCTTTGTAAAGTAATTGAATAATTTTTTATAAACAAAAAATTGTTTATCTTCGAGAATTTATTAAATTTTCAAATAACTTCTATAGGAGTTTATATTTTTCATCATCTTTTATAACAAAGCACTATTTATAGGTGTTCAAATGAATCTTTCTTATAGTTTATACATGCATAAAATTTAATATTAGAGTTTTCAAATCACTTTTCTCACAATTCGAAAAAAAAGTAAAACATTAGCTGAGCATAAATCAGAAAAATATGATGAATGATTTATCATTGCATTTAAATGCTTTTCTAGATATTGATTTTGAAAAACATATAAACACAATGATACTGTAGAAGCCTAGTGTAATGTAAAAGAAAATTGTCCAAAACCAAAAACTTTTCCTCCTCTGGCTTTATCCTGTTTATTAATCAAATAAGGATTTCATTGTAAAATTATTGATTATTTTTCAGGAACAAAATCATGATGGATAAGATAGTAATCAGATCAGTTAGAAACCAATTTCAAAGTTCTTTAAAAGTTTTATTTATTTACTCTTTAGTGGGTAAAAGCATTTTTTCTCTGCATTGTTTTGATTTTTTTACGCTTTAAGAATTTCTGTTCTCTCTGAAAACTTGGTATAGAAATCTAGAAACCAGAATTTTTTTCATATTAAAATTAACCTACAAGTTGTTCTGCTTATCCAAACCATTTTAAAAGTTGTATTTAATGGTTAAAAATAATCAATTTAGCAGGAACTGTAACAGAAATGAAGGGCAGTAATAAACTTTAATTAATATTTCTTGTAATTTATTTGGGAATGAAAAGTGACTAAAATGTGTATATTTTTTTATTTAAATGACATCTAATTTCTTGAGTTTATAATTTTTTTTTTTTTTTAATTTTATATCACTTAATCTATACATTTGTCATTTTCCCTAAAGTATAACCATATTTCTAATATGCTCGTTTGCATAAATAAGAACTAACCTAATATCTAAAAAAGGAAATACAAAATATTTTTAAAGTATTGTCCATTTATTTATATATCGTTCAGATTTTATCTTTAAATTTCATAATTTATTCACAAAATATCGATGCTGATCATGAACTATTCTTTAAATATATCTGGTATGATTATCTTAAATTTTTATTGTGAATTTATTATTTGAGAACCTCAAGATTACCTAATAGTTATGCTACATGAAATAAACTTGCTGTTTTTTGTTCTTTTTCTTTAAAAAAAAAATTATTTTGAATGATTGGTTTGAATGATTTTTTAAGTAATAAATACTAATAATTTTTATTTTAGGGGTTTCACCTAGTAGTGCCTTTAAGACTAAATGATAATTTAAGTCCCGGCAATGCTAATAGTAACTGCCTGAAAGCAAAATGGAGAAAATCATAAGCTTTAGAAAAACTTGATTGAACTAACTTGTTGAAGCGTTTTGAAATTACTTGAATGATAACTTGACTGTCGAAGTCTCTGTAAGACATTATATAGAAAACCACTGTTTATCTGCAAGATAACTTTTCATAAATTATGATTGGTTTGTATTCATGTGTCACATGGAAGAAATGCAGGAAATTCCTAAGCACACATCTCGTGGCCATCATGACCTAGTTATTCGAAGTAACTTTTACTACTCTTAGTACTTAGAAGTACTCTTTTGAGTGGAACATTCTGGATTCGATGCCCCAGCAGCTGTTGAATATTGAGATATAGACTTTGCAGTCATTAGGGAGATTGCGACCGACAGCCATGAGAATTTTGGGTAATTGCTGTTGCTAAATTTTATAATCCAAACATGTAAACATATATCGTAACTTTCAATCGTCACTGCAGATGACTGTGAGACAAATAAATTATTATAAACAGCTCATAAGAAAAATTAACGTCAGAATACTTATAATTTTTTAAAAAATGAGTCTTTATGTACGTGCAAATATCAGCAAAGCTTATTATCCAAAAGTCAACCACAACCACATGCAACGACTCTGAGCCCGAAAAGGTAGGAAAATATTAAATACTGAATTCAATGTGTTATTCGATACATTTGATGTTGATTCAAGTTATTTAAGTGATATGTAATTCACAATCTAATAACACAAGGTTTAAAAAAAAATGTGACATGCTTTTTTTTTAAAGCATTTAAAAAAAAAAAAAAGGGTTATGAATTTTTTGAAAGAAAAAAAGAGTGGCAAAATATATGGAGCAGAAGTATTTCACCACTTTTTACACTCATTTAAATATTCAGTTACATTAAAAATACTATCGATAAATATCCTACTTAGAAGATTTATAATTTCTATTTTTATATCATTCAAATTTTTTCAGGGGGATTTAGGTAGGACTGATAGGAAACTGTAAAAGAATAATAATTTTAATGAATCAAAAGTTTTATGTGTCAAACTAAATTATAGTATTATGAATTATAAAATTAATAATCAAAGAAATGTTTTAATAAATTATTTGAATTAACAATATGTAATAAATTTATTGAAATATTTTAAATGGTATCAAAAACTATGAATGTATTTAGCCTCTTGTTGGACAGTTGATAATTTTAAGCATCTTACTTTAATTTAAATGTTTTAGGGATATATATTAAGAATTATCAACTGCCATTAATTTATTTGTATAATATAAAATGAAAATAAAAAATTGTTCATAAAGCTGAAGACATTTCATAACATTAAGCATTTTATTATTAGATTCATATACATTTTATACAGTTCTTATTCATTAAAAAAAATGACAGTAAACATTTTTGTTTTTCACAAGAATAAATTAATTGAAAATCACAAGTTCACTTAATGAAACACTGCACATACGAGTCAAAGGACAGTGAAATTCAACACATAAATTCAGAAACTGAAATTTTTGAAACTTAATCTATAAAATTACAAAAAAAAATAGTTGCATAAATAATTTTGCTAGATGACAAAAAAATAGCTTTCCAATAATTATGTTACTCATTTCTAACTCCAATAATAATAAAACAATACTGATTGAAACATAACATGAAAAATGTAATAACTTGATCTTATGAAATTTTCTATCAAGCATGAACTTTTAAGGCTATTCTTTCCCACTATGTACAAAAATATATACAATTTTACATAGAAAATATATAAAGCTCTGAATTCTGCACAATAAACTTATCAGTAGCTAAAATTACCATAAAAATAAGCATAATAATTAGCTTATCACTGGTTTATGATAAATAAACACATAAAGAGTCAGATTAAAAAAAAAGTCCATATATCAAAATATAAGCACACAATTTATTACACAAAATATCCAACCAATGAGAGTACACATTTCAAAAGTGGCTACATAACATTAACCTTATGATAAGCAAAAAATATTACTCTGCATAAATATGAATTACACAGTGATTTTGAGCATTATAAGTTTGCATATCATTTGGCTTCAAATGAGTTCAATGGAAAAATTAAGTTTGTTTACTATATGAAACTTTTACAAATGGTCACATAATATTCACAAACAAGAAAACAAATTACTTTGAAAATCTGCTAAGATTTTTCTTGCTGCAATCAATCACCTCATTGTGCACAGAGAAATAATACTACATAAGCAAAAACGGGCAAGTTAAATGAAATTCACTCTTTTAAGACAGGAAAAAATGACTTCTATACATATGTAAATATTTAATCTAACTCAATAAATTATATTTCAAATAAGAGTTTTTTGTTATTTATGGATAAATTTTGAAAATTAATGTATGTAGTTCCATAATTTATAAAAGACTAGCAAATAATTTAATAATCAATATAAATAAGTAACCCAATCTCTCCTATATTAAAAATAAATTATAGAAGACAATTTATATTTAGATAATTTTTGCATGATTACTATTTTCAAAATTTCAGGAATCTAAATATGATAGTTAAATTTTATATTGTATATATCACGTGTCTCATGAATTTAACTAGGAAATATAAAAGTTAATGTCAATTTATTTTTAAAGGAAATTTTTTTCTATTGTTTGAAAATCAAGATAGAATTGTCATGATTATAAACTCATTTTAATTTACAGAAATTTATTTATGTAAGAATTAGAAATTCAGTTAGTACTACATGGGTTTTTTGCAATTAAAAGTTCAAAACCATATAAATAAATTGCATTAAAAAAATAGCTTCATAAGATAAAAAAAAAAACTGTAAGATGTACATGACCATAGATTTTATATTAAAATAATATAATGGAATAATTTAACTGAATTACTAATAGGTACTAACATCAGTTATAAATTTCGATCAAAGTATTTATAGATACTTTATAAAATTTTACTTATTTTTATATTTCAATTACGTTTATAAGACTTTGGATGTATAAGATTAATTTTTTCCCTTTGTTTTAAGAATTTTATTTCTCAAAAAATTAGAAAGGAAGAAAAAAAATCAAAATGTTTAAATTAATCAATAACATGCAGAAAGTATGAAGCAATTCTTCAAATTTTAAATCAATTTAATAATTTTTGTGTGATAATTTATTTAAAATATATGACTTTCATTAAAAAATTTAATTCATATATTTGTTTTAATATGGAATTTTTTTATATTAATTAACAAATTATTAATACAACTAGTCATGTAATTATTACAATAATTTTTACAGTTATTACAATATATATATACTTTTTATATAACATTTCTGCATTGTATGGCAACACAGGTATTATATTATACAATACTTCTATAATTTACAGAATTTGTTTATTTATTAAAATAAAGGAAACAATAACCGTGTTTTTGATGAAAGTTTTACACCAGATGATTATTGCTTACTTATCTAATAGGAAATCCTGTTTTAAATAAATTCTTGTCTACATATCTATATATTTACATAAATAACTACAATCAAAAGAAAATTTTAAATATGCAGAATTGCAGTGCAGTTCTCAACAAATAAAAACAATTAATTATTCCTCAAGTCAGAGTAAAATTTTTGAATTTAATAAAAATCATCATTTGAATTTTATTTAAATAATAACAATACTACATTTAGTAAAAATTTTCCTTTTATATTTTAGTTGCCTAAAATTCATGAATCATTTACACTTTCTAAAACTTAGCTAACTGGTATTTGTTGACAGTTAAACAAGTAAATTGCAGCAATTAAATGTGTAAATTACAATGTATTTTTTTTATCTTATTTTTAAGTTTAACTTAAAAAGTAACTTCTTCTTTTAAGTAAGTATCATTTCAGAAATGAAAAATTCATTTATTTTACTATATAATACCAATAGCATTGTTTTAAAATTTTTCACTAAACAAAATATTTAAAATAAAAAAACACTGGTAGAAAATATACACAAATGCTTCCTATACACGTTTCATTTTTAGGTAAATTACAAGATCATCGGTATCATATCACAGATAACAATTACAGTGAGCTAAAAATGGCAATAACAACAGCTGTGCTACTTATCTTAATAAAATATGAAAATAACAATTGTATTAAATTTAAAGAAATGTCCTACATATCATAAATTTATAACAAAAGTTTTTTTTTTGAGAAAAGCATATAAAAATTATTGTCATAACATGGAAAACATATATTTAAAAATTATTATACTTTTTCACAAAAAGTATTATCACTCTCCTGCTCATCAACAAAATATTACTTTTATAAATCAAAAATAAACTAAAGTTAGTATATTTTTATCTGTAAAACTTTTGTAGAAATATCAAGGTATAATAGCATTAAAACAACATTGCTGATAAACATCTTTGGCAGAAAACATTTTTGGTATTAAATTTAGAAAATCACCATGGAACTAATTTTTCCATTTGCATACAGTTTTTGCTGACATTTCAATTTGATTTGAAAATTGTCCAGAGTATACCTATCCTACACATGGAAATTGATACAAACAGATGGGTTGTAGGCTGTTTTAATTCCAAACCAAATTTTCTCCACTATCTAAAAGAAAACTGCTACCTAAAATTCTCTATGAATAATTTAAGACTTTCAATTCGTTTTTGTAGCTCTCTTTTTTCAGAATCAAGATACATCTTCTCTTGCATTAATTCCTGTAATTTAAAATGACAAAATTAAATGATTTAAGTAAAAGTTGTGAAGTTTCAACAATATGTAAAATCTCATATTTTAAAAAATATTCAATTCCAAATTACAAGTGAAGTTACAAATATTTTTATTAAAAATTGCCCTTATTATTTCTATAATAGTAAATTCATTTTTCAGTGATTTTAAGTTGAAGGGGAATAGTATATTGGTATTGTTTCACCCTCCCAACACACTGGTCCAAGATTCTATCCTTGGGCTGCACAAGCTTGACTCAGCCTTTGACCCCTTCAGAGGATCGATAAAACCAAGCTATGGAACTAAACACTGTAAGTTTCATATTAAGCTGACTACCTAAACGGGACATATGCTTACAACTCAGAGCCCTATGGTCAAGAAAACAGATATGGGCACTGTAGACTTTGGCCCCTCAATGGGCTGTCACGCTAAAGTTTAGTTTAATTTAATGATTAAATTTCAAATAAAACGAAATGTTTATTTGCATATTTATGATTAATAATAGGTTTTAACTAATGAAACTTACTATTCTAAAGTTATTTACAATATGAAATATTATTTTAAATTAGTAAATTATCCATTGGAAAATTGTTCTATATTTATAAAAGGATTTAATGCATTTTTGTGATACTGAGTGATAAAAACAAATACCGAATTTTTCTGTATATAATCCACAATAGCATATTATCCTACAAGACCTTTTGCAAGTGGGAAAAAAAAATGTTGCTTAATCCACAGTAATATTTTTGGCGAATAGTAGAATACGTATACTGTTGATAATATGGGTGCACACAAAATAAAAAATACACTGTATGATTTAAAATAAAAAAATTTACAGAAAAATATTTATTATTAGAAAGATCTGTTTAAATCCATCTCATTACAAAGTGCATTAAACTGAGATGAAAGCACAAGATTGATCAAGAGCGATAATTCTAATAAAACTTATCGATTTCTAATAACTTTTAAAACAAGATTAGATATATTTAAAAAATAAGATATGTTGTTTCATTAAAAATTGAATGATAGAAATGGATTATTTTTTAACTGTACATTGGACACATATTTTTTATTGTACCCTGCATGATTTGTTTTTCACCTTACAGTAAGATTTTTTTTATTTACTTCTGTAGTTTTTTTTTTTAATCAATTTTTTTTTTATTTATTTTCCTATAGCTTTTAGCTTATAGCAATATGACTTAGTAAGTTTTTGCTTCCACATGATATTCAAATTTAAAGATTTTCAGAACAAAACAGTTCAGATCAAGAAACAAAGTGCTAAAAAACAATAGTTAATAGCACTGTAACATGCTTCTAAGAAACCGAATTCATTCTTGAAAATAATAAGACAAAGCTGATTATAGCTGAGTTGTGGCACCATATGATATTTCATGAAACAAATAACATTTTTTTCAAAAATTTACTGAAAGCTTTTTCTGATAGAGAATGTTTTTATCAGATTATCAGCAGCTGTGTATAATACACACAATAAAATTTAAAACTTTTTTAAAACATAGCCACAGATTATATAAATAAAAATATGTTATAGAACATTTAAGAAATTTTATCTCAAAATCAACATTTAGCTCAAATTCATGAAAAAAAGCATTTATGAATAAATTAAATAAAACTAAATAAGAATTTAACTGCAACAGTTACGAAGTCAAAATCTCAAGCATAAAACAAATACAATTTAGTGACTAGAAAGGCAATCAATGACTACATACCATTTTTACAAAAGAATACATTTGATTTAATTATACTTACTTCAGTTCGTTTTTGAAGGCACTCAACTTCAATGTTAAATTCTTGATTTAAAACTTTCATTTTATGGCAGCTTTCCAACAAAATTTTTTTTTCAACAGTTTGCTCTAAAAATTTAAATTGCATTATCATTTAGTTTAGTATAGATACTGTTTCAAAATATTCATAGTATTTTACATGCATAAAAACTAGCATTTCATTTAATATTTCAAAATAATGGAAATGAACAAGAATTTTATTGGTAATTATAATGGACTTTAATTAGGTTATAAAATGACATTTATTTTTACTTGTTAAGCAATAATTAATTTACATAAGATTACAAATTCAATTTTTTAATTATTAATTATTTTAAAAGGATTTCCAATTAAAATATTTTTTAAAACATAAAAAATACTATTCTGCAAAAGCATAAGTAAGTAGAATATTTAACTCAGCAGACAACAAATATAATGAATTCTCTCAGATAGAGAGTTCATTATATATATATATATATATATATATATATATATATATATATATATATATATATATATATGTGTGTGTGTGTGTGTGTGTGCGTGCGTGCGTGCGTGCATGCATGCAAAACAATGAAAAAGGAGCATTATGATTAAAGCATATCTTTCTGACAATAGAATATTTCATATTTCAAGTATTTTTGCTTTCCATGAACATGTATTGTTTGTTTTTTAAGAGAGCTTAGCCATTTTAAGTTAGTGGCACAGTTATACATAGCATCTTAACCGAATAGCATATTTTTGCACTTTGTGGGCAAAAATTGAAATAAATGATCATTAATAGTAAAATTGTTGAATGTTTGTTAAGCCATTAAAATTGCTATACCAGGAAAAAATGCAAGTAATAAAATATTATTTGCGCATTTCTTCCTGGTGACAAGCTATTTAAATTTGAATTTCTCCAATAAATAACAAAATACTTTTTATTAGACTAATATAAATGGTTAATTTTTTCAAGAAGTTTGAAACTACAGATCCAAAGAAACCAGTATCCCCAACAATTGCCTCTGATAGCAATAATATCGCTGATACAGAGAGTTTATACCAAATACATTGCAATTAGCTACTCAAATACATTGCAATTAGCTACTCAAATTCAACATAATACAATACTTCAACTATTGTAGAGATTGATATAGGGTGAGAAGCCAGTCATTTGGCAACTATTAACCAGACGTTTCCTATGAGATGCAGAGAATGTACTGGCTAAAGCAGCAGTTAAAACTGCTACATAAAAAAATTTAAACAATATGCTGCCATATATAACCTATTAAAATATTACATTTCATGGGGTTTAAATAAAGGTTAGACCCAGTCTTTAATGCAATAGAAATTTAATGGCCGTTGTTGTAAGAACCATCAACATAAACAAAAAAGTATTCATCCTGCAGCAAGCGTTGACTTGTTTACGAAACACGTTTTGCAAACAACCCCCACTTCTTGACCCACGATTCTTGACATGTCTGTATGATCCATCAAGGATATGTGGATAGCATATCATATCTTCTATAACGATTCTAGACAAATGCTGTCCAGGTTAAAATTTTGTTTAATAATCTAGAATGCATTGATTTTTTTATTCTGATGAGATAGGATCTCATTAACATGAGCAGCAATAACACTATATGATAAATTGCTCTCTTAAAAGCTAGATTTGTATTGTTTACTTATCAGTCAAAGGTAACATTTTGTACATAGGGATTAAGTAGACTGAGATTTGCAGTTTATCGCAGATTCTAAATTCTTACATGCATCCCAGTTCTTGGTGAAACTTGAACCAACAACTGTTGAATCAAAAGCCAGACTGCTAAATATTCTATTTCCAATTCTCCCCTTAATAGGCTAGAGTTTGATGTCTATGAAAATCAGGAATATAATATTTCAGGAATATAAATATTCCTCTTTGTGAAACACCACAACTTTTTACCAAACAGCAATGTTCAAATGCAATTTATACATAAGAAACAGGTTATAAAATTATTAACTTTACAAAATTGTGTGTATTATATATAAATGCATTGAAAAGGTAATCATTTATATATTGTTGCATCTTATTTCTATAAAATGAATTAAACATGTTAGTATATTGTTTAACAATTTTAATAATTAGCAGTGCAGTCTGTTGTAATTTCTAATCTTTACATTGTGATAGGCTCCAACCTGTTATTCAAATATTGTTTGTAATATTCTTTGTAAGTATTCAAAAGCTGTTTAAGCTCATATAATAATGAAAAGATGAAGAAATATTTTATTATCATATGAAAAGTACAATATGCACATTTATTTTGCAGATAAAGCATTTATTTATCAACATATCAACAAGGGCAAGTGTATTAATTTTTAACAAAAATATTAATATCAGTTTTTTAAAGAAAATTTGTGAATTAAATGTTACATGATTATATTATTTATTGATAAAAAAGCTTCAGTTGCTATACAAATAATGACATTTAAATAGATTGAAAAAAATAATCCCAAATCCCTCCAAATTATGTATCTAAAAAGTAGCTTTTTAAATTTTATACATATTTTACAGATGTTTCCCATCTACAAAATAAAATTCAAGTTAGTTCTTTCTCATATTTCAACTTCAAATTCTTTTTCTATATAAAAAAATGTTGATATAGTGGAAATAAATGTTTAAATTACTAAGAAGGCTTTCATTCCCATAAATAAATATATTAATTTTAAATATAATAATTTTAATTTACCAGATATATGGCACTCATAAGATTCCATTATAGCTTCAATCCCAGGCCAACGAAATATAGGTCTGTCATATGAATACCAATCAGATTTTTCTGCAACATCTTCTTCGGTAGCTTTATTAAAGAATGTGTGTTCTACTACACCAGTAGCAGAAATATTTTTCTTTTCTAGAAATATGGAAAGTATTAATTTTATTATTGTTTCCAATTAATATTTTAATAATAATTTAATAATCAATAACATTAAATAGTCATGTGAATAACTTTTCAGTTTTTTCTTAATAATCAGTGTGAATAACTTTTAGTCTACTAATGAAAATTGAAATTTAAAATTCTTTATATCTTATTTAAAAAGAAAAAAAAAAACATTGCATAGCTTATTTCATTCAAATTACCACTTAAAATGTTTTCTGTAAGTAAGATTTTAAGTTAATAATAAGTAACAATAAAAAAAATATGTTGCACAACTTCACATTCAAAATATCTATTATTTAAAATGTTTTAAGTAAGCATTTTAAATAATAGTAATTTGAATGAAATTAGCTGTGCAGCACATTTTTTTGGTTTAAAATTAAGGTAATAAAGGACTTTAAATATCACTTACTTTAAAATACAGTAAACTTTAAAAGTTATTCACACTGATTAAAAGCTAAATATATAAAGACATAAATTTCTGATTTTATTATCTCTACAAGATAAATAACAACCCACTTTTGGATTTGTTTATACACAGAAATAATATATTTTAATCAATATAAATTAAAAACGCATAAAAAATATAAAAGTTCAAAAGATATAACACTTTTCATAAATGCTGATTGACACTTCAAGTTTACATTTAACCATAATTGCCTAGTCATAGTTGTGTATATATTGTAATTATGTTCATGAAATAAGTTTTATGCTTCACTTCCAATGTAGTTGTGAATTATTACTCGTCTTCAATAAAAACTAAACATTAGCTGTAAACTCAAAGAAAAATTTCTCTCGAAATATGTTATTTTAATTTTAAAAAATGTATTTAAAAAATTTTTAAGTTATATAATAATATTGAGTAGATTAGTATAAATTATAACATTAATATAAGGGAAAACTTTTTATTAAAGTTACAACTATTTATTAATGAAAATCAAAAGATAATAGCAGACTTGTTCAGAAATATTCCATAAATAATTATCATACATTTAACCCTTTTTTGCATGATGATGGAAATTTCCATCATAATATTTAGTCAACAAAAAAAGGTACTCAAAACCCTTGTACTGTAAATTTGTTGTTGCTGGCAACTTTTAAGCGATTATTGCGTACAAAAAAACGCAGTTGTCAAAAAATAGCAAACGTCACTGTCAATTACCAGGCCTACAACTTGTCATTCCGCTGTTTGTTGTGACTGGAAGAAATGAGCGAGATTTTAAATTGTTTTATGGAAATAAACGGCGATATAAAATACAATAAAAGTGAAAATGAGTGGAAAAAAGGTTTGTTTTCATGTTTTTGTTATTTTATATACAATTTATATCAAAACACTGTGAATAAATTTCTCAAAACTATGTGATAGAAATTTACATCACTATGCATTAACTTCACTTGTAATGTACTGTAAACATTTTTTTGTTAATGTTCATTTTATGTTGTTTTTTAGGTAAACTTGAATGATAGAGATATTGAAGATTATTTTAGTAAATTGCAAGATGGTTGGCTCTCAGAAGATGGCCTTGATGACCAAGATTCCGATGATGAAAAAGGCGATGCTGATGAAGTTATAAGAGTGTTGCAGGAGGAGAACGATGATGATGTGGATGAAACTGCTGACATTGATCCTCCTCTTGTAGAACCAGAAGATCAAGAACCCTCTCAGTCTTCTCACCCATCAACTTCATCCAATTTGCAGTCTTCATCCAGTTTTGCATTTGACAAAAGAAGCTTGATTTGGAAAAAAAGGAATCTGGTGTATGACACAGATAAAATTACTTTCTTGGGAAGTTCTACTGCTCCAGGTAGTCTATCACACCTAGAAACTCCATATCAATGTTTTAACCATTTTATCACTGAAGATTTTATCAAAACATTAGTAGAGGAGACAAATTTATATATAATACAGCGTAATCCCAGTCCATCTATAACATTTACAGAACATGATTTGTATAAGTTCTTTGGTATATTATTATACATGTCAGTAATCAAATTTCCTAGCACAAGATCATACTGATCGCCAAAGTTTGGATATGAGCCCATTTCTTCAACAATGCCACTGAACAAGTTTGAGAAAATAAAGTTATCATTACATTTTAATAACAATGATCTTCACAAACCTGTAGGTTATCCAGAACATGACAGGCTTTATAAAATCCGCCCTGTTATCAAGCATCTCAATGAGAGATTTGCCACAGTGTCAATGAATCAAAGACTTTCTGTGGATGAACAGACATGTTCTACCAACATAGGGCATTTTTTAAAACAGTATCTGCCTAAGAAACCCAATAAATGGGGCTTTAAATTATATGCTTTCTGTGATTTGATGGGACATGCCCACAAGTTTGAGGTATATTTTGGACCAGAGAATATAGAGAAACCCCCAGATGAACCAGATCTTGGTGCAACAGGAAATGTTGTAGTTCGTTTGCTTCGAGGCGTGTCAAGAAAGCAAAACCACATCATATACTTTGATAATTTTTATACTTCTTTGCCATTGGTAGTTTTTTTTAGCTAAATCAGGAATTCACACAGTGGGAACTGTGCAACAAAACAGGATACCAAATAATAAACTTCCTGAGAAGAAAAATTTCATGAAAAAATCTATGCCCAGAGGTAGTTTTGAGGAAGGAGTGTCTGTGTATGATGGTATAGATTTGAGTTGTGTGGCTTTAAAAGATAATAAGATTGTAACCCTGTTATCTTCTTATTCTGGAGCATTGCCTGTAACTAAAGTCAATAGATTTGACAGGATAAAGAAAGCAAAAATTGATATTACTTGCCCGTTTATTATCCAAGAGTACAATAAACATATGGAAGGAGTAGCTCTCATGGATATTTTTTTGCGCAGAAATCATATAAAAATGAGGTCTAAAAAGTGGTATTTGCGTATTTTTTTTCATTTATTTGATCTAGCTGTTATAAACTCTTAGATTGTTTATAAAAAAAATGCTCAAGAAAGAGGTGAACCAAAAAAGAGTCTGCTTACAATGAGCCAATTCAGAAATGAATTGGCCTTTGTGCTATGCAACAGAGGAACCACCAGAGAAGCTAAAAGAGGGCGTCCTAGTACCAGTGTACTAGAAGAAGAATAAGAATAAAAAAAAAAAGAAAAGGTTCTCCAGCTCCACCACCTCCAAAAGACATAAGAACAGATGGTGCTGAACATTGGCCAAAAGTAGGTGGGTCACTCCGGTGCAAATTTCCCAAATGTAAAGGCTATTCCACAATTTCATGTAATAAATGTGGCGTCAATTTGTGCTTAAATAAAAATAATAATTGTTTTTTAAATTATCATACAGAATAAAGAAGATTTAGTAAAGAATATTTTTTTATTTATTTAGTACTGAGCTAAATATGTGACAATGCATGATGATGTAAATTTCCATCATATTGTTTTTTACATAATACACATTTTTATTTACACCAAGATTTTTTAAAATATTTCTCCTTTAATCTAGAGCATTAATTACATCACCCTGATTTTTTTTTTAAAAAAAAAAGAAAAAATCATGCAAAGAAGAGTTAAACAATTGAAGTTGTCTTAAATTATAAAATTCACTCTGATCATAAAATTAAATAAAACAGAGGGAGTCTCATTAAGGGAAACAAAATATATTTTATAAAAGTACGTAAAACAGGTAAGAATGTGAAATTTATTACAAAATTAAAACACTTATAAATTCTTTATTATAATATAATATAAATAACCCTGATTCAGATACATAACAATTAACATAATTGCATACCTGAACTAACATTCTTCAATGTTTCTATTGTTAATGATTTATTTTAGAAGTAAAATAAACATTATAAATTTATTTTTATTGCTTACTTGTAATTTTATTTATTAATCAGATTCAAGAACATTTTAAAATTATTTTACCACTTTTATGGAAAATAAGGAATAAAAAAATGTTTTCATCCATTATAACAATAATAAAATAAATAATGAAACTCACAGAAATCAGCTCATTAATAGATATTTATTTGTGTGACAAATTAAAAACTTATTGTTTAACTTTACATAAATTTTCTTAAATTATGAGAAATTCCAAGGGAGATGCTTTAAATGGGAAAAATTTCTCCCCAGAGAAAAATATAATTTAAGACAGCCACAATTTGATTTAAAATACAGAATACTATTTTTCTTCAAAATTATTTATTGGTATGGATATAGATATTCAAATAAAAATATGGTTAAGTAAAGAAATAATAATAATTCTCACCTAATTGCATCTGAGTAGTTTGTAAAACAGAATTATGAAATTCTTGGACAAACTCTTTATTTATTTGCCTTACACGTGGATCTTTAGGTGCAATGACAACTCCTTTATCTTGATTAGTTTCAATATGGGAAGGTATTATTTGGTTAGTTGGGATGAGAGGAGGCACAGGAATATTAACTAAAGAAAAAGGATTGCATGGTTTAGCTATTAGCTAAAAACAAGAAAAATAATGCAATTATTTATGATAAATACATTATAAAAATTCTAACCCGTCTTCATTGGAGGTTTCAGAAATGATGAAACTTTTCTTTGAAGTGGAAGTAAAGGCTGTGAAGAATCTCTCAGGGGTAAAGAAGCAAATTTCTTTTCACTGAAAGGTCTATCTGTAGTGTCGATAATGGATTCATCTTGGTTTAAATAAGGCCTTTTCACAGTTTCTGATTTTAAATAAGTGAAATCTGGATGATCTAGACATAAACAATGCTATATAAATATCTTCAAATTTTTTAAAATATTAATATCGAAAATATTTTTGTTATTATTATTCAAACAGGGCAGCTTAAAATGGTAAGACTTTCATGTTTGAACTAACTGTAAATATCTTATAGATCAATATTTACAGCCAGTTGAATTCACAGTCAAAATCTACAAATTTTAATTGATGACTAAATTATCTTTCATCTCAGCATTTAACTATTGTACAGTCCAAGTCTTCTTCTAATTTTGCGGCTACTTGGTCTAGTAAAAAAAAATTTCTTTTCATAGATAATTGTCCTTCATATATCCAACACAACTGAGCTGGTTTATTTTAATGTAATAAATATCATCAAGGTCCTTAATAAAGCAAAATAATTTAGTGTTCAAGCTTCCCAAACAAATAACATTTTTTCAGAATTTCATCAAAAGTAAATTTTAAGATCCTGTATTCATAAATGCTTAAAATTCTTTCCTCTTTTATAATCAAAGTCTCTGAAACACAAATCAGAACATTAAGTCTTTGAAACATAAACCAAAGCAGGACAAATGAGATCTCGGAAGAGAAATAACTCTGTTTATCTAGATGTAAATGTATACCTTTGTAGATGTTTTAACCAAGAAGTCTTTAATAACTATAACTACATACATTTTATTTCCAGTATATACTGTTGTTTATATTAAAAACTGATCCTAAATAATCAGATTTAAAACTTCCAATTCAAATATAAATTGGAGTATAAAAACAATACTTAAATTTTAATTTCATTTATAACTAGTCAAATGGTTTACCTTTCCTCTTAATAGTTTCAAAGGTTTCTATTAAATATTTTTTTGCTTTTGGGCATTATGCTTAGTCATCAGCAAATGTAAGCACCTACATTTTTCTAAAGATGCTTCTTTTGTTTGTTTACTTTGACTTCGCAATGAATCTTTCTAATGAAACTTCAAGCAAATCCCATGAGAAGGAATTTCCTTTTTATCTTTGAATCAAAATTTTGCAAAGAAAATTAACAAAAATTATTACACACTAAATGTCAAAGTTAGCAAAAATTATTTAAAAAAAAAAAAAAAGACTTTTTTAAGCAAAAATATATAAGAAATGATTAATTATCTATACATTTTTTAATTTACAATATTCATTGCAAATTTTCTTGTAATGAACACTGTTCCGAAAACTTAAAGAATTCTGATTTTATGAATTTAAACTTAACAAATTTATATTTAAACTAAAATTAAACATGACATATTTAATTTTTTTAAAAATCATTAATGCTAATTTTGAATTTACCAAAATAATGATTCCTTCAAAATATTAACATATTTTCTGATACTAAAACACATTCTGTATCCCAGTATCAGGAAATTTTACCTTTTTAAATATTCATAAAAAAATAATTTTCAGTATATTTCAGAAGCCAATATGAAGAATCTTAAAATATTTTAAAATATATTGAGATATTTTAAAATTGAACATAACCAACCAAAGCTTTTAATTTGAAATATTTAAAACAAATATTCTGAAATACAATTTTGAAGAAAAGTAAAAAAAAATTAATATAATAGTTTAAACAATGCAGTACTTTTTTACATAAAACATACATTATAAAACAAAGATAATTTTTGATAGGATGTGATTTAAAAAAAAAAAAAAAAAAAAAAAAAAAAAAAAACACCCTTGCTATTTCAGATTTAATAAAAATATTTCATTCACAAAAGTAACAATCAATAATGCTATATAATCAGACAATTCAAGTTAAATGTATTATATTTCACCATTATTGACTGGTTACAACTAATAGGCTAGAAATAAAAAAAAAAAAACACTTCATGTTAAAAAAAAAACACAGCTTTGATCCAGGTCAATAGATCAAATGAGAAATTTCAGCTTTTACTCTAATGGATACATAATAAATATATAAATGAGTTCTTTCAGGAGGCTTCAATATTGAAAATTACTTTTGCAAGTAGTGATCAGGATCTAAAATCACATAAATCTCAGAAACTAATATTCTTAAATGAGACAAAAATACAAACATACAACTGATTTTGAATAATAAACCATTGTTTTGAGCAATTTTCTATTTAACTAGATTTTTCCAAAAATTGAAATTGAAAATAATTAAAAAAACTTACACTAACTGATATTTCAGTTTTATAAAACATATTTTTGTGCCAATAGTTTTGAGCACATTCAAAACAATACAATAAAAAAGAATGTTTTAATTCTTCTTAAAATAGTCAAAACTGATTATTTGAATAGAACATTCTGAAATATATCAAAATAATGTAATTTGCTTTTATAATAAAAATTTTCCATATAAATATTAATGAAAAGCAAAACATTGTAAGAAATACAAAACATTGTACTATTACCAGTTTCTAGTCAAAAAGTAACACTTCAATAAGAAAACTTTTTCTATTTTTTATTAGTCAGGAATATATATAAAAAGTTTCAATTATATTCACATTAGCTGCTATCACAATTATAGGAGATAAGAAAAGGAAAATAAAGGTAGTAAACAAAGAAAAAATAGGAGAAAATTGATAAAGAAATTCAAATAAATAAACTTAAAAAAGATATATTTTTAAAATTAATAAACACTTAATTTTATAACATAATATTGTGTTGTATATAATTGTTAAGATTTCTAGAATATCAAGACTTAAACATAATTAGTTAAATTAACAACAAAAAAGTATTTAAAAGTAATAAATGGAAAAATTAATGGATAGAATGAATCCATACCACGTTTTCCAAGCAGAGAATTCTGCACTGTCAAACTACTCTCATTAGATCTTATAGAGCTATTTCTTCGAAGTTTTTCTTTAAGAATAGGCTTATCAGCATTTTCATTTTCTGCAAATAAATTTAAACCATTAATTAAAATTATCTTTAATGCTGATCATAATTTTTACGAAGATAAAAGCTCCTTATAATAGCTATTATTGAAAGATAATAATTCTTTTTTAGTATTGCTTATAAAAATAGAATTCCATCGGAAAATGTCAAGTGCAAATTTTCCTAATATATTTCCTAAAATTCAAATTAATGAGTCATACATAACTTCATATTACAGTATACCAGATTATATAAGTAAACAGGTAAACAATACTATCAATAAATTATAAAAAGACATCTATAAAATACTATATTTCCAATGAAAAACTAATTTTAACAATATTTTGATTTCAGTACATTTTATAAGAAAATTGTCATATTTTTATCATGTATATTTCACTAAAATTAAAATTTTTAAATTAATATTGATTAAAACATTTTATAGAATTGTATAATTTCCGAGCACCTATGAAGTACTGAAGACATGAACTTAAATTTGGTGATTATTTTTCAAATCATATTTTTCCTTGAATTTTGAAGCAGCATGATATTAGTGAAATTCCCAGCTGTCAGTTTAAATCATGAAAATGTACTGATTTTAATATTAATCATAAATTATATAAACTGTAATAAAAGTAAATATGCAGCATCAATTCACTACTAAACGTATTTCTGATTTACACTAGAATTTTAAAATGCAAGTATAATATTTAAAACTATTGCGTTATGAAATCATATATCACATTAGTTGCTTGAGATAAGATAAGTATAATATTTATTCGATACAACAAGATTTTCAAAAATATTTTCAAATATATTTTATACAAAAATTTTAGCCAATTCAATTTTGACAAAACACAGCAGCTATTAAAATGATTCAACTGATCATTGCATAGGTTTCATAGTAATATAAATATGTTCATTTTAATGAAATTTTAATATACAACAAAAAGTATGATATAGACTATTCATGAATAGCCACCATCTTATTTGCATCAGAATCTTCCATTTATCCTGGATGATGATAAACAAATTCTTTGTTGCTTTCAGAACAAGAAATGCTGGTTTTATAAATAGTACAGTATAAAACTTTTATATATTCTCCTAAATTCTCAAACAAAAAAGGACATTTTTTTTTTTTTTTTTTTTTTTTTTTGCTCTTTGGGATTGGTTTGATGCTTCTTACTATTATGCAATGTGATATAAAATGATTGATCATTCATTCAAGTACAGATAATTTTCATGAAATAATCAATATTCATAAAACCTTGCCACTAACTTTTTGATAACTGTTGTAAAGGAAAACAAACTTTAATATTAGACTGTTCAAGGAGGGCCCTTTTAAAACTGTTGCATCTATGACATGGAATTGCTTAAAAAATTATGACAAAACAGTTAGCATTTAACTATATGGGTGTCTTTGTCAGTGCTTAAACTGTCTCTAATTTTTAAAAACCTTTTATCAGAATTTCAGCAAAAAATACTGAAAATTATAGCAACAAATAGACATTTGGAGATTTGTTTATCTTATTATCAAGTAGCAAAACTTCTTAAACTTGTAATTTTTATGTTCTGCATGTACATTATTATTTCAGCATCCCTATTTATAAGATTATCTTCCATAATTTTTACACTATTTATCAAACAACATTAAAATTTATCACTACTTTTTTAATTTGAATAAACTGTAGGCAGTTTCAGATGAATTTTGTACAAATAATAAGATTTATGAAAATCAAAATATCACTAAAGAATATTCTGATTTTCATAAATCTAACTAAATATAATTTATATAATGGTTAAACAAAATTAATCTGAGAATTAAACATCTTATTTAAGAATGTACGGCAACAAGAACTACAGTGAAATAAGAGATTTTCACTACCTTCTTTCTGTTCAGGTGCCACAAATGATAATCCAAGAGATTGCAGAAATTCAGTTTTGTGTTGAAAATCTCCTTCTAAACATAATCGCTTGGCTAATTCATTCAGATGTTCAACATTGTATTCAATTTCTGGTTCTTTGACTTGTTTCATATCAATAGGGCTAGCACTTTTCTCTCTCAAAACTTGATGGCGCCTAATACACTTTTTTAACTCAATTGCTAAATAAAATTGTTAAAATTAATGTAACTTAAAACAATTGCTAGAATAAACTTAACTTAATACAACTGTTATATTATTATGCATAAAGAGTTTCAATTCAGAGTTATGCTACTAACCTTGCTTTTTGGAGTGGGTAACCAGATCAACTTTAGACAGGAATTTTAATTTCTACAAATAATTAAATAATTTTAATTATTTAAAGTTATTCATATCTTTTTTATAAACAATTTATGAATACTTAAATAAAAACTGTACAATGCATAAATATATTACAAAAATTATTAATATAAATTATTAAAGTTACAGACATTAATTTTTTTAAAAAATTTAATATAATTTAACTTTAAAGAGAATAAAATGCATAGTCAGTTCATACCTTCATAAAAATATTGGGTTGTTTGAAAAGTATTTCATTTATTCCAACAGAGGATTTAATTTCATGTTTATTTCACGGGCAACATCACTTTATGCCACATAATCAATATGTATTTTGGCAACTGAGCTAAAATGCTTGCTTTTGAAAACATTTGAGTAATTCTAAGCAGTAGTTTTTTGTTGATAGTAAAAAGCAGCAATTGCGGCATACTTAATTTTTACCATATAAAAAGGTAAAAATGCTATTCAAACAAAGGGAAAAAAAACTATTCAATGTATAAGGAAAAAGTGTATTAATAGGATACCAGTGCTAAAACCAGCTAGCAATTTTTTGATGTGGACAACTTTGATACTAAAGATGCACCTTATTCTAGTATAACACTCATAGCTGATGAAAACACAATAAAAGTATTAATTAATGCAAACCAGTGAATAACAACTCATGAAATCACTGAGATGTTAAATTTATCAAATTTCACCACTCATGACCTTTTGAAATGTCTAAGCTTAATCTCAAAGCTTGACATATGGATTTCAAGTGTTCTCATGGAAAGATATGTGTGGCATCACATTGATGCATGTGATGTGCTTCTTAAATGCCAAGAAAATTATCCACTTTTGAAGAACATCGTCCTCCAGGATGAGAAATGGATTAATCATAATGTGAAATGAAAGATCTAGGAGTAAAAAAGATTAAATTGCTGTAAACATTTTGGAAACTGATATTTATCGAAAAAGCTACTACTTATTAAATAATATTTCAAAACATTTTTTTTAAAAAGAGAGGGGGAAAAAGAAAAAGATTTTATTGGACAACATTATGATCAATTTTAAAGCATATTATCACTAGCTTTACAGATTGAATAATTAACTTAAAAAGTTAATTATCTAATCTGTCCAGCTGGTGATAAGATTAGATAATATTAGGTGATAATAAAGAAGAGATCAGAATTGATCAATAGAAAAGATGTAACATTTCACCAAGATAATGTGAGATTGCATATAATTTTGTTAAATCAGCAAATGTTTCTACAGTTTGGATGAGATATACCGCAACACCAACCATATTCTCCAGATCTGGCTTCAACTGATTATTACTTGTTCTGTTCTCTACAAAATATTTTATATGGTAAAACCTTTACTCCAAATGAGGAGTTCAATAATCACCTGGTTCAGTTTTTTGCCAGCAAAAACCAAACATTTTATAAGGGAGGAATAACCTCTAACAGTAGTTCATAATAAATCAAGTAAAGTTTAAAAAAAAAAAAAAAAAAAAAAAAAGAACGAAAGAGCAAATACAGTTACAAAAAATCAATGAATGAAAAACAATAGGACCAAAATAATATTCTATCAATGCCTAAATATATAACAAATTTCAAGTCATTTCTGAGTTGTTGTTTTTTTCTCTAATTACAAATAATGCAGCTTAAACATAGCATAGGTGTAAAGTACAAGCAATAATATTTAATCTTAAGCAAAGAAGCAGAAAAAATAAAATTGTAAATCTGTAAAATTGTAAGACAAATGATCAATATAAAGATATTTAAGGAAACACTAAATTCTAATCAAGTGTACCAATAATAAAATAGTTCTAACTTAAGTAGAGAAAAATGTCATTGATGTAACAAATAGGAGCATGATTCTTACATGAAACAGAAAATAGTGAATATTGAAGAGATTATACCAAAAAAACTAACCACAACTTGAATTTTATTAAATTTGATTTAATTAATATATATTTTGTTAAATAAAAATGTTCAGTTGAATAGAAATTTTAAAAAATAAAGTTGATATTTGAAATTTGCAGAAATCTCAAAAGTAATTTTATTGACTCACTTATTGACTAACATAAATTTTTGTAACTCATTAATAAGCCTGGGTATTGTTTTGATATAGTAAAAACTGGCATTCATAATAGCTAGTAATAAAGGTAAAAATGTTTTTCATACATAATACATTTTGATTCTCTCAAACATCATAATTTATTATATACAATTTTAATAAACAAGTGTCTATGATGCATGGAAAAATTGTAGTGAAGATTTGCAATAGCTATATATTAGAGTCAGGCTTCGTATAGAGCAGATTTCTGCTTGTAGTACTATGTACTTCGTAAGCATACATACTTAGTAAATATTTTCTGAGTCAGTCAACTAGCTCATATGATAAATTAAAAAGAAAGTTATTATTTTCAATTACAGTCATTCCACATTCATTTCAGAATTACTTTTTTAAATATCTTGATTCTAATCAAAATAAAAGTTTTTTTCCCACTTTACATGGAGAATATTCAAAAAATATTTTTTGAAATATACCATTAAATTAAAAAGACAACAACTAAAAATAGATGTACTTTTTCATTTCTTTTTAGATTTCTTAAAAATAAAAAAAAAGATTTCTTTTTCATTATTTTACAAGGATTTCTGTCATTAAAGATTGTCATAACTTCATAAATGTAATTCTAGAATCAAACAATATTAATAAGTACAATTTGATCTTAAATATTTATATATTTTAATTTCTTATTTTTTTTTAAAATTTATAATGTTTTACGATTTTTATTATTCAATTTTTAAAGATTTGTCAGCAAATAAAAGTTCTAAGATAACAGATACCAAAATAAATAAATAAAAAAATACATTCATAATTAAAAATGCTAAATATTTCATTGAATAACTTCAATATTTAGGATTAGAAATAATTAGATGATTATAGTAAAAAGTATTAATTTATCTAGTCAGATAAAGTAAAAAGTATGTTAATATACTCACAATTGGATCTAAATCAGTTTTTGGAGGTGGTCCTTTAGTAATTGTTAAAAGAATTCTTAATCTTTCAGTATCCTCATGATCAGAATCAATTTCAGATTCCTCACTGTCTGCAACATCTCTCATCATCCTAAGTTTTCTGAGCCTTTCTTCTCGTGCATCCAAAGTACTCACAATCTTTCTTGAATCATCAGAATAACACATATCATTTTCATTTGAAGATGGAATTTCATGATTTTGTAATTGTGTTCTGGTTAAAGATAAATCTGACATTTTATAATTCTCAGAGAATTCACTAGCTTCTGGTCGGAATGTGATTTGAGGTTCATTGTACATGAAAGCAGGTAACTTATTGCTTAAAGAATCATTTTTTAAGCTCTCAATTGCATGTACTTTTTCATTATCTGAAATCTTAGTACTTATAGGAAAGTTTTCTTGGCCAGAAAATCCTTTTTTATGATCCATTTCATTTTTACTTTGATTGTCAGGTAATTTTTCAGGTTTGGCAACAATACTATTCAAATAATCAAGGCTGTTGTTGGAGGGAAATTTCTCTCGAGCAAATATTCCATTAATTTGAGAATTAATGACAGATGCCATACTCAAAGTGCGGGTTTCAAATGTATTAGAATTTTTATTTTCTCTTTCCATATAATATGGCGATGACACTTTTGGCCTGGAAGGGTTTGATGGTTTATTCTCTGATGGTTCTGCTTGAACAGGACGCTGAGACTCCTTTTCCTGTAAAAGAATAACAACATTGAATTCAATAACAAATATGAAATATTTATTTTCTCAATGCATTATATTACGAAAAATGTTGATACATTTTATCAAATTATTTTCCCTTTATTGACACATGAATAAATTGAATAGTTAAAAATAGGTAGAATATATTTTAGCATGTTCATATGCATATACTCAGGAAAACAAGGTTACATGTGATAGAATATTATGGAGATTAATATAAATTAATATTCTATAAATAATATATAATAAAAGTTATATTAAATAAAAATAAATAATATTTAAAAGGACAATTTTATTAGCTGTTAATGGAATTCTTGTTGAATTTCCAATCAATGCTCATACGTTATTTAATTGCAAATTTTGAACGAAGAGAAAAAATTAATTAATTTCTTTTCTTGCATTTACTGAACATTAAACACGTAAAAAATACAATAATCATTGCAGTTGGAAAAAAATAACTTAATGGATTTTTTTTACTCTAATATTTGAAAAGAAGCACTTAGCATTTTCGCTAATGAAACATTCTTTTACATAACACAAAATCACGTAACATTAAATGATAGAAAATAACTTTAGAATGCAAAAGACACAATCCTGAAGAATAAACTAATGCTTACTCTAGAAACAGTCATTTGATATTGCATTCGATGAGATGAATTTATATCAGGTTCCTTGCGATAGTAATTTATACTAGTATGATGGTTGCTACTTCTTTGATGCAGTTGACCATTCATTAATGAACTGTTACCCTGCCTTGATTGCTTTGAATTATACTCATCTTTCAATGTCATAGCAGATTCCATGTGAACATTAGTAGCTAAATTTAAAGGTCCTGATGTCGAGGCAGGAGATAAACTCCTTGCATAATCACGAGGAGTGCCATGGATTATGGATCCCATGAGATCTGCAAATAAATTTGCAATTTAATTGAAAATGAATTTTTAAAAATTAAGTTCTTTATAAAAAGATATCAACAAATCTAAAAAAAATTAGTGATATTAAAATATATTATAAGCACACACATCTTATTACATTTAGAAATTTATAATAGTACACAAAAATAACATTATTTAATCGTTACTTTTATCTTCATTCATTTCTGGACGACTCATAGGATGAGGATGGGATATAGGACTTTGTCTCATATGGTTTCTTTTTTCTCGAAAGAAAGCTTCTTCTCGCTCTCGATTTTCAGCTTCTTCGCGCTCATACCTTTCTCGCTCTCGAAAAATTTCTATTTCTCGTTGGCGTAGTATGTTATTTTCTTTGGCATTCTCTTCCTCATGGCTGTATCTAATAAAATGTAATCAAATGGTATTAAATATCTCAAATCACATTGGTTAGAATGTAAAATCTTATTACATATGTATATTTCTTACCTATTAGGTGTATAAGTTGAACTATTAGAAGGAGTAAGTCTCATTGACTGGGATATTAATTCTGGAGGATATTGAGAGGCAGGGTAATGAGGAGTGCGAGGATGTGATATTATGTTAGTAGAAGGAGGTGGATAAGGCATTGAAGAAGGTCTGAGTAAACCATAACGCTCCATGTAGACAGGTTCCTCTAACCTAATAAATGTGTTAGCATATTAAAGCTATTTGCTTCAAAATTTTATGTCATGCAAAAGTTATAATAAAAACAGATTCCAAAATATAAAACATTTCAAATTTACAAAAGTGATGATATGCAACAATATAACTTTCGAAAGAAATGCTGTCTTTTACATAATTAAAAGGGAAATATTTAGCAGTAAGGTGTTTCTAAAAAAGCATGCATTTAAAAATAAATTCTTTCCATTATATTTTGCAAACAGGGAAGAAATTTGGGGAAATAAGAAAATACCTTTATGATTATTCAAATGTGCTAAAATTATATCTAAAATGAAGTAATATTTGAAAAATGATGCACATGACAAACTAATAGGTTTGAATTATTTAAATCAGTTTTCCAAAATATTGTTAATTTGAGATCATGAAGAAACACATTTCAAAACTTTTATTTGCTATACATTTTGTTTTAATTATTTTTTGTTAAAAAAAATAAATTCTTTTTTACCCAATTTAATATTTTATTGCACAGACATTTATAATGTAGTATGAGTATTACCAATACAACTTTTTTCAGTATGTAAATATAATTTAAATATTTCATGAACAAAGTATATTTTCTTTTCTCATATGTAATTAATTTTCATTTTAGACAGTTTTCTCAACTAATATACAATGCATCAAGGCATAAATCAACATTTCATGAGTAAGATATACATGATGTCTTTTTATGATGATCTCTTTTAATTTGGAAAATTGCAATAAGTTGCTGAAATAGTTCCAGAATGAAAAGACTATCAAGTGTAAGCAGCAGAGTACCGCAATGTCTTTGAAGTTTAAAATTTGTGATTTTTTTCAATGCCGCCTTCTTTTGTGTTAAATAAATTTGTTTGGTTGAAGTTTCAATTGTTCCTATCACTACAACATACATCATATCTTTAAATGATGATAAAGATTTATACTGAAAATATCTGTGATTATTATTTTTTTTTATTTAAGTTAGATTCAAAATTAATAATTACATAAACATTAAATGAAACCACAACAAGAACAGAAATTGTTTCATTTAAATATTTAAAATATTTTACATAGCTATATATATCTTCTATTAATTTATTGAATTTAAAATATTTCTAGATTTTTCTTCTGGTTATTTTTAAACTACTAAAAAATTACACATTTAGATTCCAGATTCATTTGTTTAATTGTTCAATACATTTACAGGTAATTCACAAATGTATATTAAATCTGAGGTTCCACTACAAAGATATGGCGCAGCTTGTCCTCTTCGGACCTTGCACCACAAAACCCAACCAACCAACCACTACAAAGATAATATATTAATAAAATAAAATTTTTGTAAATCATTCTTATTTAATCCATTTTTAATACAGAGAAATAATTTCTACTTATCTTAAAATTACAACATGCAGTTAATTTGAAATTATTATTAAATTTGCCATTTGCTCAGCTTCTTTAGCATATTCTATTGTTTACTTTTCATCGACATTTATATAATCTTTAAATATTTAAAGAGTTGAAACATTTGAGTGACTTAATTTTAGAAATTAGAGGTATCCTTAATTAAGTTAGGACACCCTGTAGCTTATTAAATGCTATACCTAAAAGATTGTGGAGGCATTTGAGAAGATTGTGCTAAAGAAGGATGATGATATACATATCCACTGATATTATTTGGTGGTGGTGATGGATTGTACATGTGAGGAGGGGTAGGATGACGTTCTTCAGAATTTCTATATGGTTGGAACCCCCGGGATAGATTGCTTTCTGGTCGCATACTAGAAAAACAAATACACACAAAATCACATGCTAAACAAAGTATGTAATTAAGCTATAATCATTCAAATAAGAACCAATAACTATTATTTAATAATCGAATATTTATAGCAAATGAAGAAATCATGTATAAAAAGTAATTAAAAATAATAAAACATTGGAAAAACTTTAAATAAAAGATGAAAGTTAAAAAATTAATCACCCAAGTTAAATTACTAGCAGCTATATTAAAGAGCTTTCTACACACTTCAAAATAAATACTTATGAACGCCTCTTCTAATGGAGTTTACAAACACTAATAACAAAACAAAAAATAATTTAATTAATTTAATTTAAAAATGAAATTTATGTAATACATTTTATTCAGTTTATTTTTCGTAATAAAATGTTTTTAAAAATAGCAAATAGGACATAATGTTTTTCATATATTTTGTTACAAAAAGCTATTTAAACTTTTAAAAATATTTAACAATTTTTAATACATAAATTAAAACTTACTTATGGGGTACTGTAAGCGGTGGTCCATGCTTCATTCCTATCATATCGGTTCTTTTATCATTATTAGAAGTAATCATTTTAGAATTATCCATTTTCAAGCCACTCTGTTCAACCATATTACCATTTCTACTGTTATTAGAATAACGTCCCAAATCTAAAGCCTGTAAGTAATGATTGCATATTTAACTTAAATTTTTTTAAAGAAAATATATGAAGAATTTTTGAAAGCAAATTATTAGTTGGGTTTTGTGGTGCAAAGTCTAAAAAGAACATGCTGCACCAAACATTAAAATTTTAAAGACACCTTTTACAAAACCCAAGCACAACATTAAATTTAAAATACAAAAATAAATGTATATAGTTTAAATTAAAATCAAAATAAGTCCAAATGATGAAAATAAAATAAAATGAAAGTTCAGAAAATACAAATCGTAAATATTAAATAATTTTAATAAAATTTATTGTTTTGAAAAAAGCAAAAAGTTTTTGTGAGATGGCTCCTCCAACAAATCATGCATGGTTAAAAAATCAGTTTGAAAAATTGAAACAGTAAAGATTAAAATCATGACATGAAATTAAAATATGATAAACAGTATATTATTACAAGGTTGACCTAACCACACTACCCATCATTGGGTCCAACAATGGGGGTGCAGCACTGGTGCTATCCAGATCCTAAATGGTCATAGTAAATCCCTGAGATGGCCTCCATCCTTAACGAATCATCCTGTAGATGTAATGATTCCGATTGATCAATAAAGCCGAATGATGGGCTGAGGACCACAAAGCACCCCTAGTTTACCTGAAGCAAAGACCAAAGTAATGTATTGATCTATGGTGGCTTCAATTACCAGGACCCTCCTTTGCAGGCATACGAGTCTCACCACACGGCAAACACAATGGTGATTTAGACCCCAAGGGAAGCTAATAGCAACAGAGCAGTGAAGCTACTCAAGGGGAGCCCTCAACTTTATGAAAGACAATGATGGAGAAAAGAAAGAAAAAGCCTAAGAGTAGGAGGGAAGAAACAAAAGAAAAGGACAGATCACTGGCTACCTTGGGATTGTGACACCTGTGTTTACTTAAAGAAAGTAAACCCCATGAGGGGTTGAAAGTAAGTGTTAAAGAGAAAATAGTTGTTCAGAAAGAAAGTGACAGTAATGTCAAGATCACATTTTTCATACCCATTAACATGAGAAAATTAATTGAAATAAATGGTACCAGTGACACATCCTTCTTTCTAACATAATATTCAATACCTTTTCGTTTTTATTTGAAGATCAATTAATTTTTTAAATCCTCATTTTGATGTAAAAAAAATGAAAGGATAGTTTTTTAAATATTATAAGATTCATTATTTATTACAGGGCTACTACCTGCATGTTTGGCTATACAATGAGCTTTTAAAATAGAAACATAAAACATCATTTTGGAGACTAGAAACAAATGTCATCAATTGATAATATAAATATTTAGTTTAATTACAATAACAAAATGAATTTATTACTTAAATGTTAGGCTTGTTAAAAATTTTACTAGTTTAATTTTTTTTACAACTAAAATCTTGATATGAGTTGATAAAAAATCAAAGTAAAGTTCAAAACAGGCAAATGGATTTTTGATGCATTTTATAACATTATTTATATAAATGATTTTTTAAAAAATATTTTCACTAATTTAAATGTGAAAAATAGATAAATGAAACATTGAAAATGTTACTAAGACTGCAGAAAATTAGAATACTCATGGCTGAAATTCTGAACCTCACAGGAAAAAGAGTTATTAAATTTTTTTGTTAAATACAGAGATTTATAAAAAGTAAAACATCTAATATTATAAATATGGTACATTAAAAAAAAAACCATAGGTACGGATAGGTCACCTTTCCATGTGATGAAGAGAGCACTGGTGTTGGAGATCCATGGCCAGGAACATTTGGATTATGGCTGTTCATGTACATTGACAAAGATGCAGGAGGTCTGCTATGGTTTGAATGTTGACTTGAAGCAGGAGATGATGCTGGAGATATTGGGGACAATTCTTTTTCTAAAAGAAATAAAATATCTTAAGTTTTTTAAATGACATTTTATAATTAAAAGAGCAAAAATATTTCACTAAGATTTAATATAATATGATTCATTCTTATGGATATCAAAGATTTAATTTAAAAATCAATATTGTCAAAAATATTAATGAGTTCATAGAATACATTAGTACTACTTTAAGAATAGTTCACAATGTATTAAATGTAAACAAATAACACTGATTGTTAACATTTGTCACAAGAGGTTTCCACAAACATCGATAATAAAGAGAAAAAAATTGAAATGTGAATTCTCAATTAGCAAAAATAGTAATGAAATTTTTAAAAGCTTTAAAGCTAATTATTGTTTGATTTACATTTTAACATATTACTTAATAAAATTTTCATTTTTTGGAATAAATATAGAGATAATAATTATTTTAACTATTAAATTAAATTTTCATAATTTTATACACATAAACATTAATTTTACAATGTGTACTTTCAAATTTACAACAAGGTAAATCTAATTGGATAAAATCTAGTAACTTTAATTTTTTTATTTATTTTTTATTTAATAATACCACACAATAGTTTTCTCAATTAATATAGCACAAATATAATCTACAGACAATTTAAAATTATGAAAGAAAAACATAAATAAAATAAAAGCTTGGATTAATTTTATATTCAAACAAAATAAAAAATAACATAATTAACTGATTCATTACCAAATTGACTTCTAACTTATGCCAATAATTTAAATTTACCTTTACACATTATACATAGGCATATAAATTTTTTTTTAACCGTAAAGTGGTTGTTTCTTTCGTTACAGTTGAAATCAAGTACGTTACTCTATTTTACTTATAATTAGTCTGTGAGTTAAACAAATAATCGTTTTCACCAATAACATTGAATATACAATTTTGTCCACCCATCAAAAACAAGTCAATTTGTCAGTGGGATTAGTTCTTCAGTGAGCAGTAGGAATGAAAATTTTAGCCAATATCTTAGTGGGATTGGTTATTTTATAAATATTATTGGAGATTTCTCTCTCTTGATACTGCTATTGAAAATAAATACTTATTAATTATTAAGTAAAGATAAATTTATTTCATGTAACAGGCACATTAAATATTAATAAATGATTGTTTATGCAAGCAATAAATATATCATAACATCCACTTGATGGTTATTTTAAATTGACAAGAACAACTTAAATGTTTTTACCTTTTTTTTCTATACTTTTGTATTAGTCAAGTTAGGGTTATCATTTTAGAAAAATTAGATCTATTTTTATTTCATCTTCCCTTGCCCACACAAAAATTATATCACATTTTGAATTGAATTTATCAGAAATTAATAGTGCTTATAAGTTTAATTCATCTAAAATCTAATTTGAATCTTGAATGAAAATCTAATTCTAATTTGAGACACAAACTATATATAAAATTTAAGTTAATCACAGTAAAATTTAAAAAGTATTTTACCAGCTACAGGATCTACAGCTTGTTTTGCAAGCTTTCGTAGGGCAGCGGCAAAACTGGATGCTCTAGTAGCATTAAGGGCATGATTAATGTTGCCAGTAAAAGGTGAAAAAGCAGTATTGGAATGAGTACCCCCTTGATGAACAGGTGATACCACATTGTGATTAACAGGCTTTCCAAGTCCATAGGATGCAGGAAGACCCATGTGAGGTTGGGAAGGTTTCAAGCCATGTGGAATACCTATAAAAAATTGTTAAAACAATTTAAAATATCTAAAAAATACAAATTTTAAAAAACTTAATATAACATTAAAAGAAAATTTCCAATTATATTATTCTAATAAAAAAAATTATTACAAAATAGTGTTTTTACATCTTGAAAAAATACAAAAAATTATAAAAAAAAGTCAGTTGTTTCATTTTGTAAAATGTGCATTTATATTCAAATAATAAATGATATATATATATATATATATATATATATTTATATATATATATATATATATATATATATCAATTATATTATTATTTTACAAAAAAAAAATCCTGGGGCTTTTATAAAAAGTATGATGATAAATGCTTTAACATATTACAAGGCATTTATACCATAATTTTTAAATAAAAAGTTACATTTTGGCCATAAAAAAGTTACATACATGGCCATAAAACTTACCTCTTTAATTTTTTATTTTAAAAAATTATAAAATTAATAATAATGATATACATAATCGCATCAAAGACTACAAACTGGAATAATTAATGTATAATGAAATGATGATAGATGTTGATCATTTTATCCTTTTTTTTTTAATTTTGCTATATTGACTAAATTAGTTCATTCATCAAAAAACTTTAATTTAAAAAGTTTGATGACAGCAAGCAGTATTGAAAGGTTTTTTTATATATTCAACTTAAAATGATATTTAATGACAAACAAACGAATACATTGAAATCAATTACAGGGGTAGGAGTACTGAAATTTTTTTTTTCAGGACAATATTTTCGAGAAATATCAGGACATTTTTCAGGACATATGTTAATAATTAAACAAAACCAATGTTACTTTTACATATTAATTTCTGTTTTATGAATATAACACATTTTAGAGAGGAGTATACTATTTAATAAATTTTGAGTTTTTAATTTTTAATACAAAAATATGAAAAATGATACAGAAATTTAAACTTTTTATACTGAACATTTTTAAAAACTAATAAGTTACATGATAAATTCTTTATATTACAGTAAATTTATATGTATAACTAATGTTCATTTTGAACTGGATGCATTAGCATTCAATTCCAATAATTTAATACTACTCTTTTTCAACTAATCATTCACAGATGCAGTCTCTGCATTAGCAGCAGATAGCATAATTTGTCTAACTTTCACATCACTCATGATCATCACTAATAGCATATGCTATTTTTTATTTGCATCATCCAAAAGTTTTTGAGCTGCACACTTATTATCAAGCAAATATTATCAAACAAATTTTTCTTTTTTTTTCTCAAGTTCATTAATTTTTCTAACACGTGCGATTTTTTAAACTTTTTTTCACAAGTACCTTTTATGTCTTCCTCCTCCTTTCTTTTCTTCTCTAATTGTGTTGCATCTTTTGATTTTGGCATACATGATGCATATTCTGCATGTGAGATTTTTGAATGTAATGCATCATTTCTTTATATATGGAATGGAGGAAACAGAATTGCCATGCATTCCAAAAACATCATGACAAATGAATAAACTTTGAACTGTTAATTCCAATAAAGCTTTCTCCTTTGTCACAACAGAATTGTTAGTCGAAAAAACTTTTTCTGGTTCGGAATTTACTTTTAATAACGACAGACATGCTTTAATAATAACTTTAGAAAGAGTAGGATATTTTATATAACCACCAGCATCTTTTATAGTAAAAACTGCATTCCAATATTTACAGATATTTTGGTCATTATCATAATCATTCATAAGCAAAGTCGCATTATTACACATGTAAATAATCCACTCTTCATTCATCTTATCAAAGTCTGAAGAAGTATTATTCACATTAGAAATATGTTGAATTAATCTGTTAAATGAGCTCCTAGACTCTTCCTTTTTCTTATTATAAGGAGACAAACACTGGAAATCTTAGAGTAAAGGATTTATAGAGAGTTTTTGAAGCAAATGCTTAGAAGTTGCTATGTAGCAACTTCTGACACTTTGTAGAAATGTTGTTTTATCCGTAAGCTTTTCCCGTATTGCTGTTGTACCATGACCTATTTCAATCTTGTTTTTAAGTTTAATCAGTTTTTTCCTGAATCAACAATTATTTATAGCCACTTTACTCCATTTTTTTCGCAAATTTCTTCTGGATTTAAAAATTTCAACATGATACTGCGAATAAGTTAATTTAACTTACTGTACATCACATGTACTAAAGGTTAGACTTTTTGCATTAGAAGTAAATATGGTTCAAAAGTTTTACAAAAAATGAAACAAAATGCCGATATATCTTATGGTCTTTCAAATGTTTTATAATCCGAAGATGTCAATCAGAAAGAGGATATTTCGACTTTTTAGATACTTTAAGAATAAAATATTCTTTTAGAACATCATATTGCTCATCGATTTTCTCACAAATTGACCCCAAAGTTAACCAACTTCTCTCAACATAACGAAGGAAACTAAGTCTAGTTAAGGTTTCTTCCAGTATTTCCAACAATAAGGAATGATAATCTTCTCTTCTTGAAAGGGATAGCTTGAAAAATTGATGAATATCTACAGCAAATCTATCAATAATACAATCAATTGTATCAATACCATTACATAGTGCTCCATGGATTATGTATAAGCAACACATACCCAAATCAATTAGTAATGGTAAACTTTGCTCTTACTCAATTCACGATTTATTTGCTTTAAAACAGCTAAATTAACTCTTAGTCCATTCATTGACAACTGCATTAATTTTTCTAAATTCAAACCATTATTTTCAATAAAATTAAATAAAATTTTTACAATTTTATTGGCTTAGAATGTTTTAAAAAATGTTATTCGAGGTAACAAATGACATTTTTTCCTGGTTAATCAAACCAATAGATGTAAATATTTAACTGTTTCTTTATTTGTTTTTTATTAGCTCCCCAAAAAGTATAACAAAATGTGAAGTGCCGATATCCCGAAACAAAAGAATTTAGAAATACGGAGCTAGTTAAAATTAATTATATATCCGACTTTTTATATCAAATAATTTGAGATATTTTGCTACGCAGGAATCGTCAAAGTTGACAAAGAATATCTTTATCTTTCTTATCTTTTTTATTGCCATTAAAACTAAAATGGTTTTTTCTGATGTTGTTTTGGGAAGCCATGATTTGTTATTCACTACTACAGTCGATGTCGAGAATTCAGATGAATTTGATGACTTGATAGTAAATAGTATTTGATTCTTGTAACAGCTCATAGCTTTCTTGTGTTTTAATCTGCATGAGCAAACACTTGTCTAAAATCTGAATTTGCTTTTGCATACGAAACACTCCGCAGAATGAACATTGTCAACATTTCGGCACCATGTCTTAATTACGCTTTTATACCCATCTGGCATTGCCAAACATTTATAGGAAAATTTCATTTTCCTCGGCATTTTTAAAAGAAAATTAATTTTTTTCAAAAAATAAATTCTAAACTTGCTAATAAACGGTCTTCAAAACACCCATCAAAATTGTTCAAAATGACGCGTTAAGCATTTCA
>JAPDSC010070360.1:55695-66271 GCA_026290005.1 Latrodectus geometricus
TATATATATATATATATATATATATATATATATATATATATATATATCACACACACACACACAAATCGAATATTAAAAAGCTATCTAATAGTAAGAATTAAAATTCCAGTTTGATGTAAATATGTTCTCATTTTATTAAGTTCCCTAATCGTATTGTTTTGATTTTCATTATTGCAAAACTTTCACGTATCATCAGAGGACATGCTATAGTGTAAAACGAATGATTTACTGGGGGGGGGGGACAATCCCTTCAATAAGACTCAAGCATTGACGAAACAATATTATATTAAAAGAATTATGAAAAAAATACCCACAATGTTGATTTGTTACTATTTTGGAAGTTCCTATTCTCATCATAAATAGCTTTTTCCTCACATATTGTTTTATTAAATTAGAATTATAAGATTTTTCACTTCGGCTAAGCTTCACAGATTTTAATTTTTCACAATTACACATTTTCACAATTTTTAATTACAAATAAATCTATAAATGTGGTTTAGTCTTCGTTGCTATCGATAAACACGAATGATTGAATCATAGAAAATAAATTCTCTTGACGAAATTTCAATCTTTATAAAAATGCTACCCTTTTTTTTGCAAGTATGCGGGTGCAGATTGCATTCACAAGCCTTACAAACTGTGTACTTAATATTTTCATGAAAATATTGATACTGCTACATTAATATTCATCAAACAATATGTTTGCCACCAAACAGATTCAACAATCAAGCTGATTACTTATATAAAATCAAACTGGTTGTTTTTAACAAGACTTTTAACATCGGATTGATTTTTAAATATGAAATATTTTAGACTGATTCCAAATGGGTTTGAAGAATTTACACAAAATATTTCGCACATTAAATCAAAATTCTTCAAAGACCTCTTAAAAGATATTTTACATTTTTTTAAGAGTCCAGGAATTGCATAAGTTATGCAATATTGCCTAAGAATTTAAAAAATTTTAAGATATTTTCAGATTATCTTACTTTAGTTTGTGAAAGAGCCTGATGAAATTTACACTTTTCTTTCAAACATTAAATTTTCAATGCCGATAAGAATTTTATCTATTTGAAGTAAAATATACATTAAGTTATACATAATTTGGATATTAAAATTTTTCAAACAGAAATTGAATAAAATTTGAATGTTAATTAAGAAGCTATAATGATGTGAAAAATGCCTCCACCTTTAAATAAAAATTTATATAAGAGTCAACCAAAAGAAGAAATCAAACACCTCATTTAATCGTTTCTCTTTAATAAAAAAAAATTAACAATTATTTAAAAGTAAAACCAAATAATATTGTGACAAACACAAAACATTTTTTAAGTACATCAAATTTTACATTAATCTCATTCTGATAGAAATATTCAAACGGTTTTTAACATCCTGCAAATCTCTTTTTACACAAAGATTCGAAAAGTTAACAGAAAATAAAACAACCTTCAGTTATTATTAAAAAAAAAAATTCTAATCGAAGCAAAATTTGAAGGTAAAAAAAAAGCTATTCGAAAATGATTCAATTTAAATAAAATTAAAAATATTATTAAAAATGTAAATTTCCAAATGAAAATTTTCAATCAAAAAATATTGTTGAAAAGTTTTGACTTTTTTACGTCCGATTTATTTCAATATATAAAATTTAAAAAGATGTAAGTTAAAAATTTTCAGTAATGTAGATATTGATGGTACGAATAGTTATGATAGTTTAATAATAAGTCTAAGTAAATTCTTCACGAAAAGCGCTTGGTTTGATAATGTGATATTGAGACTACATTATATCAACATTAAATAATTGACAACCAAATTCAATATAAAAGCAGAGTTCATGGTATGTTTAACAAACGTTAGATCTAAAAATATGAAATAAATTTTTAATGCCAAATTAGAATTAGTACTTTTAGCATTATTTTTGCCATCCCCTCCCTCCCAAAACTCATCACTTTGAAGATGGTACGGGAATCCACGGTCACTGGAGTGCGACGGCGAACGGAACACGCTGGAAAAGTAGTGGTTCTCATCAACTGCAAAACGATTATTCGGGAAATTCCTCTTCCACACCCCCTCCCCATCCGTTAAAACTATCCTCCCTCATCCATTTAGGGGGAAGGTAGAGAAACAATGGATATAAAAAAAAATTTCCAGCAATTTAAACTTTTCACCGTGGTAATAATCTTCACATAGGAAGGAAATGCTTCCAAGGAAAGAAGATAAGCAAATAAAGCAAATCTTTTAAATCAATAACAATAAAAGGCATAATAGGTAAGAAAAAAAGCTTTGTTGATCTTTTGAATGCTTCATTCTTAGATCAACACAAGACTGATTTTTGATTGAAGAATACAATATCAAATAAATACTAGTAAAAAATAGGCAATATTTAAAATTTTTGATGTTGATGTAAAAGAATGTAACTTTCCCAATTTTTTTAATAATTCTGACAAAACCAGAATAAATAAATAAAACAGAACATTAGATAGAAAACCCAGCTTGTCATTGCTGATCATAGGTGTCATTTTCTATAAAGAACACGCTTAATGCTCTCAAGTTTTTAACCACTTTTGCGTTACTGCGTATCATATTAGTGTTGCTAATGATACCTCTTATTATACCATTGATTAAATATTGTCACTCTAGTTAACAGCAATATATTTTCAAATTAACACGACGACTTCGCAATGTTTTACAATTGGTGTTAAAAGACATATTTTAGGTTCGAGGTGTTTGATCTTCCTAAACATACCTGTCGAGCTTCGGAAGGATTCTCCAGTAAAATCTTTTGCGAGTGAAAATTACACATCAGATATATATTTTCTTAATTCAATTAATTAAAAATAAATTATTAATTAATAAAAATGTGAATTCTAAGAATTTAATTCAATTTGTTAGTTAAAATTTTATCTTCAGCTGTATTAAATTCATAGAATCTAGAATGTATTCCTAATGTACCTGAATATTAAAAATAATAATTAAAAGGAAACATTTTGCATGCCACAATGACAGTAAATTGCACTCCATTGAAATATTAATTTCAATCATTTTATCATAAAAGTAAGTTATCTGGATAGAATTATATCACAGTTTCACGCAATAGCTTTTAAATCAAATAAAGTTAATTATTAGAAACACATCAGCAGTTAATAAAATTAAAATTCTGGGTTAAACGATTGAAAAAAAACTCAATAAAATTTTTCTTGATTAAATAAATTTCTTTTATTTTTTTTATACAAGGAAGAGAGTTTAATACTGTAACAGTAGCTTTTCCTAACAAACTCTAACTCTTAACAAAGATAATAATGAGTTTCTAAATTTATTTCTATTCTTTTTTTTACTAAACAAAAAATTCTTTCCCACTCTGCATTAATATGGGGTATCAATAATACAGATATTATAAATTTAGATATTCTATCATATTTGTCATTTTTATCTAAGCTCTTGATTTCATCAATTTGAAACCACAGAGAATCAATGTTCTTCATTTTCAGTTTTTAACTTGGGGGGATTTTCAGTCTGCTTCTACCATCTGCATCTACCCAGAAGAACAAAAACGTGTAAAATATTCCATGCTATCAGTAAAAGCGTAAAACCTAGCGATCTTGCTTAAAAGTTGGCAGGTCTGAATATATGTACCACGTAACCAGAAAAGCTCTATCGCTTTTAGATAGCACAATTTGCAAATGCTGCTATGAGCGCGCATTAATGGTCATAAAGCTACCTTTTGTATTTTCTGATAGGTGATATAAAAGACTTGCTCACGAGAAAATATTATAGAGTTCGGTTTAGTTAGTGAATACGAAAAGAGGTTTAGTAATGACCATAAACAAGGAGGTTTATTAGAGCAAACTTGTTAAATTAATACAAACTGGCATAAACTTTGTTGAGGCATGCCGAAAAATATGCATACCATTCGGAAACGATGCAGCAATAAACGTACCTTATAAAGATAGCATCGCAAATTCCATTCCGGTGATGAACCGCTCAAAGATGCACCACGATCGGAAGTGCTAAGTATTAAATAGAGATAATTTGAAAAGTGCTATCGAAGGAATACTTCTCAAACATGTCAAGTACTTGCAATTAAATACCCCCTATCTGATAAAACCTCAGGTACTTGCAATTAAATACCCCCTATCTGATAAAACCTCAGGTACTTGCAATTAAATACCCCCTATCTGATAAAACCATTCGTGGTTACTTACAAAAACTGGAAAGATGTGGAAGCTAAGCAAATTGCTCCCTTGCAAATTAACTGAATGAAATAAACTTCTAAGTTTATCCATCTGTTCAATCACTTCTTTCCCGAAAACGAACTGTTTCAGGATTATCTGCTGACGTATGATGGAAAATGGATCCAGTACACCAGCCACAAGCGTTCAAATCATTGGTTATCAAAAACCGATTTTAGGGACTGCAAAGGATATATTCGATTCCCATACAGTTACTGTTGTGTGTATGATGGACACCGGCTAATATTGTCCTCTACCAGCCCAGATCATTAAGGCTTCTGTCTACATGCAACAACTGGAAGGTGTGCAAGAGTCCTTGTGTCAGAAGTACTGGTGAAAAGGAAAGAAGTTCGGTTCTTGCAGGACAACACAAGACCACGTACCGCAAATGTGAATCTGAATACGATTACGGCCTTAGAATGGAAACTTCCTCCCAATCCTCTAATAATCCAGATATTCCTCCAAGCGATTATTACTTATCCCATGCAATGGATGATCACTTAAAAACGAGACGGGTCTGTGATGTTGAAGAGATCAAAACTGAAGTAAGCCATTTTTTCGCTTCTAAAGATTGGACATACAGGGATAAATATACATAAGTTTACTTTACGCCGAGATTAGTTGTAGTATGTGTTGTTGTTTATGATACTTGTGTCAAAATCGGGGACTGGGCGAATAAAGTCAGAAAGAGCATCTTTCATTTTCTGCACAGAGCATCCCTTCACGAGGGTGGAAGTACGACTTTGGTTCATAGATTGCAGCACCATCTGGGTCTTCCAATTGAGGGTTAAGATGCCAGATAAGACCCAAGGCCACCTCCTAACACCTCCAGAGGTATTAATTTGAAATGGGAACATGGAGGACATTGTGACCACAACATATTTTAAGTGCCCCATTAACTTTTAGTGAACACGTCGGATTCGATTAAGCCGGGATTCAAGCTCAGTACCTTCCGATAATGAGAATGACGCCCTGACCAACCAGGCCATTGCGGCATGTTGTAGCATGTAATGGTTCAAACTTCGATGAATAAAATCTGCTTGGCCACATCAATACTGCATCTGGAATTTTTTTCACCCAGCGACAGAACGTTTCTAGTTACATGACATCTTTTCAAATTTCTTGGTAACCTGAAATTGGTTTATACAATTATTTGAAGAGCCTGATATTATTTTCTGGTTACTATATGAATTGAAAGCTTTAAAGGACATGGTATACAATATAATAACAACTACTTAAATACTCTTTAATTTGTAAATTTGTCATAATAAATTTTCAATACCTCGTTTTTCTACAATGTATAAAAACATACATTCAGTGATTAAAATATGCAATACGCTATAAAAATTAGAAAAATGCTAATCTATCAATTGTATAATCGTTTATTGACATGAAATTGCATATATGTCTCTCTGAGGAAAGCCATTATAAGGTATTTGCAATTATATATAACAACTGTTTCGATTTGTATCATTGTTCACAAATTTTGATCAACTGCAGGTCGAAATGGGATTGTAATTTTTCCAAATCAAAGACAATAATTAGTAGAAAACTAAATTACTAAAACTAATTACACAATATCATAAACTGATTGTTGTTGTTGTTGTCGTGTGCCAGCCAGGCTGGTAATATGGGGTGCGCTGCTCCACTTTTCCAACAGAACCATATTTGGTTTGGAGTCCGACTTCCTCAGTACACACATGCCATAGGTACCCGTTTATAGGGTAGGAACCATTCACACACAAAGAAAGGACAAAGACAAGAAAGAGAGAGAGAGAGAGAGAGAGAGAGAGAAAGTACATCCATGCCCGAGCCAGGATTCGAACCAAAGTCCCACCCATCTGTAGTCAGGTACGCTAACCACCATAAATTGATTAAATATTTTAATTTACTTGCGATAAAAAATACTACTGAATAAACCCCAGTGTAGAAAATGAAATATCCTATTGGAAAAAGAAATCATTTTTCCAATTGATTAAAAAAAAAAAAAAAAAAAACTAACTAACTAACTAACTCTTTCTTATTTATATCAGAAATATTTTTCCACAAATATAAATAGTAGTGGTTTTGATAATAAACATGAAAAAAATTATTGCTTTTAGAAACTTCAAAACAAGCAGCACAAATCTTTTAGAATTCCAGAGTAATTTAATATTTTATAGAAATTTAGAAAATAGATAAAAAAAAAAAACTAAAACATTTAATATAAAAATATAAAAACTTCTACGAAGAATAAGGGTCAATTGGAACGGGAAAAGTAGAGCAATGTAAATCGAAGGTAAATTTATCAGAGATATTTGAGATAAACAGCCTATTTATTAACAATTAACCTAGAATATAATTTAAAAATTTGCATGATGATGTAACACTCAATATAAATAAATGAATAATGATTTCACTGGTACCTACAAAGTTAGATTACTTTACTGACCCAGTTAATGTTATGAATTATAATTTATCCGGTATGAATGAAAAATTATGATTAAAAAGTCTAAAACCAATAATGTCACGTCTCTAAAAAGGAAAGGCTTTTTTAAATCCTTTAGTTCAGAGGTGGAATTTAGAAGGGAAAAAATAAATAAATGACCATACACATTACTCTATATTTACGTATTCCACAAGTGAAAAATTACAAGTATTTTGCAAATTAACTGACTTTGGGGAAATTTATAAAAAACATAGGATAATATATGTACAAAAGGGGATCGTCGGTTAAAAATAGAATGTGGTAGAGGTATTAAATGGGAAAAAAGATTTTATTTGTATACATTTTCAATGTTATATGAATTTGTATAACAAGATTACAAGATTATTACCTCTTTTATCAATTTTTCTTTAATAAAAATACCAAAATGATGAACAAGACAAAGCATGAATGAAGAGAATAACTTATAACCAATTTGACCAACAATCTTTTCAAGATGTGTTTCACATGTAAATCAGTTTGCATATTAAACACATTACTATTTTAAAATTCAAGGGAAAATTTAGTAAAAAAAATCTTTCCTCGTGGTAAAATTTTTCTTCAAGACAGCTTTGATAGTACCAGTTCACACGAACTAATCATCAGGCAACACAATTATTGCAAAATTTATATTTTAATGCAGACAGACTTGATGCTTCATTTGGAAATACATGGAAACTCGAGAGTAGATTTAAGTTATGAATGATCCAGTTTGTCAATTGCTTAATAAGATTGGCACGCGGTAGCAAATTCGGTACATTACATATAAAATAGCCAGATTAAGATAGTATGCATCAAAATCTCTCCATTGTATTTCCATCTTTCCATTTAAACTTTCCATTATTCGATTTTGAAATCCAAAGTAATGAGTTTTAAAGATGTTATTTTTATGAATTATAGGTCTTATACATTTTTTACATGTTTTATTATAAATGATTTCAGCATTCGTGATCATATTCTAATGAAGAAAAATTAAAAATAAAATAAAAACATTGTATAGTATATATTTTCTTGTTATATAAGTAAGTATCTGATCAAAAAACTGGTCACTTTATTATAATAATTCTTGAATTAAACGCTTTAATTTTATCAAATACATATGATATTCGTACAAAAACATTTGGAATTACTGTTGAGCTTAAAATATTAAATTTTGCAATTGATAAAAAGTTAAATTATGTAAGAATTTATTTTATCAAAATTATTCAATGGACAAAAACTGGTTATAAAAATACTCAAATATTGCAAAATAAAATTAATGAAGATGGTTCCATAGAAGTATACATTAAATATAATTAAGCTAAAAATAATCAGGTTTTTAGAAAAAGAAAACATTTGGAGAAAAATAAAAAATTAAATATTTAGGTATATATGTTCTAGGAGAATTATAAAAGTACATTAAGCAATTAAATGATGAGAAACCAAAAATATGATCATCTGTACTTTTAATCAAAATAAAGAAATACAAATAATGATTGGAAAACTTGTTTCGGCTACTAGTTGATTCAGTAAAGGAACAAACAGACACACACACAATTCAAAATTTTATTAATAAAACAAACATGTGGAATAATCTTAGAAGCACAAATCATACTAAAGGGACTTATATTACTTTAACTGTATACATATTTTTCTATAAGAAAACAAGTTTTCAAATAATCTTCAAAAGAATTTTCAAACTCATTTTACATACCTTTTTTATTGTTTTCAATTGCAATTAACATAATAACCTAATAAACCAGTTAAGAAAGTTTAAATCGCAGACTAAAAAGATATACCATCAATATTTTTCGGAATTCTCAACAAGTTCAGAAATGAATGTATTACTCAAACGTTCATGAAAATACAATGATTAATTTTAAGATAAGAAACTTAAGACATGTGAAGAATTGAATTTTTCGTTTATATCAGAAATTCATCCCTTTTGTAAGGTCTTTCAAAAATGATGAAAAACTATAAGAGAAAATACATTTAGTGACAATTAGAATTTATTTTCAATACTTCTCCCGGAAAATTAATAAATACTCTGTAAAAAAATATTACTATTTAATGAAGCAAATTTTGAACTACTACGTGAATTTTTTTCCTTAATTTGAATTTTTAAATATCTACGTTTAAATCAAAAATAGGGAAATTTAAGCAGAAAAGAATTTTATCAGTTTTCAAAACTTAAGGAAAAGGAAAAACCATTAAATGAGTAAATTTTTATTATCATGAATTGTTTGCATTTCAATACGAGGATGAAAGGCGGATTTAGTTAACTTGGCTTTTCCTGATTGGATAAAACATCAATTTTCAAGTTTTATTGAAAAGGAAATAATGAGCGGTCAAGATAACCTCGAACTAACATGAAATTTAAAAAAAATTAAAAACTTTTGATCATAAATTATAATTTTGAATCACAAAAATATCTCTATATAGGAAATAATGATTCAAATTTTTGGAAATTACACAACATACTATTAATATTTTATTACATAATTATTTAAAACATGAAAAAAGTAATAAGGTTTCATTCACTAAAATTAAAGAAATTAATTTAAACAATAGAAGTGAAATTTTCTGTTATGAAAAATTATGAAAGGATATGTTTTCTAACATTTAAAATTTTAATTACCAATGTTATTATTTAATTTTCAATAATTAACTATATATATACAATTAATTATTGCAAATTAAATAAAAAACTATATAAAATATTAACTATTTTTAATATATACATATAATCATAAAAAAATAACTATTTCATTTATAAAATATATAGTAGCAAATAAATGAATACATTTCTTTAATGGAAAATTTTGAATTATTTTATTTGGTATAGTAATTATAAAAAAACGTTTTGAAAATTACTATGCATTCATTGTAGAAATGATAATAATCTCGCCAATATAAAGCAACTAAATTTCTAATACTATTTATAATAAATAATTTTAAGACTAATAAATACGTTATTTATGTTATTTCAATTTTGTTTGGGATTAAAAATTTGCACAATTTTAAAATGCAGAAAAGCAAACTTGATATAATTCCCATTTCAGTTTAATCTCCCCAGCAGCAAAAACATTCCTAAATTTTAAAAAGTAAAATGAAATCGATCGCTGAAAATTATATATTTATTCACTTAAATTGAAATAAAATAATTCTGTAACGCATTAAAAATATATATGCTAAAAAGTAATTTCAAAAGTTATGTAGGAGAGGGAAAAAATGATGGTACCGAAATGTGCTGAATATTTTGATTTAATTTGGAGCTGTGCAAAACTACAAATCATTAATTGCTTAAAAATGAATGGTTTGTATGCGTTCATATATTTTGCTAAACCATTTTTAACAAAACGAAACTACTGATTAAAGAATGAGTCATTTCAATAATTTAAATTGGTTTACTTTACAGTACGTTCGAGAGAAAGGAAATCGCCTAAATCTCAGGTTTGTTGGTTGGGTTTTATGGCATAAGGTCCAAAAAGGACAAGCTGCGCCACGTCTATATCTCAGAAAATGTAATATTTTAATGTAATCCGCTATTTTTAACTTTTTATCATTGCTCTTTAAATCAAAATGATTCCAAGTACTTATTCAATCTAAAAAATTCCTCATAAGATATACTATTGAACAGTTTTCCTCCCAAAGAGCCAGAAACTGTTGAATGCGGTTCAGCAAACATCATCTCATTCATTTATCTTCTCTGCACATGGCAATTACACCAGGGCAAGTTCAAAGAGCGCGACCCCCATTGCTGCAAATTTCGCTCAGCCTTCTCTTTGAAAAGTTCATTTGCATTTGCCCCTTAAATTAAGATGTACCACTCGCAGGTTACTGTAAAAATGTCAGGGTTAGACAAAGGACGCCGAGTATACTATTAAACATGAATGCCAAAGAAGAA